>JAJMLU010000039.1:0-40795 GCA_030569835.1 Pichia sp. NRRL Y-27261
TTATCGGATTTAATATTATTTATGTAGTTACTCAGATTTACTGAGTTATATAAGTAAAAGAGTATTTCCTCTTTTACCTTACTTTATTATATAGTTGTTTTTATGTAGTTTCATTTAATAAGTATTCTCCTATTATTAAAGAGCTCCAATATGGATTTAGTCAATACTAATAGGATTGTCAGACTCCAACACTATTTCAGATGCGCGGCTGAACTCGCCTAACTTTCCCCATTAGGGACACGTCGCTTCACCTTCCTAATCTTTTTTTTTACGTGGGAAGACTTTGATTATAAACAATCATTACACAATACCATAAAGTATCTAACTGTAGCTAAGTTATCATTAATTTAATCGGGCCGGTCACGTGCCAAATGCTAACCGTGGGTGGGTGAGGAAAAACCACTATAATAATTGGGCGTGTGGCGTAGTTGGTAGCGCGTTCGCTTAGCATGCGAAAGGTCTTGGGTTCAATTCCCAACTCGTCCATTATAAAAATTCAAATAAAAAAATGAATTTAAACTTTTTTCATTTATTTTATTTGTCTTTCTTTATTTACCCCCTTTCTTTTATTTATTACTGGGTAGTGATAGATTTAAGCAATTTTGTAGATAAGAAAGTCGATGATCCGGGGCTGTTTGACACATCTTGGAAGACGGCAGATGGATACGGGATCTTGATAAGACGTGGCGGTGTTGTGTACATGCGTGTGTGGGTTGGTGTTCCTATCTTTCAACGTCTTCGAGCTCCGGCGTGGATTGGAGAGAAACCCTGAACGAGAGACACCTCCGCCGAGACACTGACACCGGTGACGCAAGACACAGCGGGTCGCCCTCTTTCTGCCGCCATTGTGGTACCTACTTGACGGTCTCTTTGTGGAGACGGCATCTGCACCGGTGCCGTCTGGGTGTCGCCCCCCGTGGAGCCCAGGGATCGAGAGCCAACGTCTGCCCCCGTCCCCATTGCACCCGTCATGTACGTGTGGTGAGTTCATCTGCATAATGGCCCAGTCGCCGGATGCGGCACGCGCGGCGGGCGGTGAAAAATTTTCACAGCTTTCAACTTCCACACGGTAACGAAATTTATTTAAGCAGAGGCCTGCCCTGCCTTGTGGATCGCCTCTAACCGCTGGTGTATTCTCCCTCTCTTCCCCGTCTTCTTTGCCATTTTGCCTCTTCTTCCCCCGTTTCCTCCATCATTTCAGCCATTTTCACCATTTTTCCTCTCTCCCTTCCCCAGAACAGACTCCTGATCTAATCTCAACAAAAAGGTCATCTAAAATTCACTGATTTACCCCCATACTATTACCGAATTTTTCTACCCCTATTTTTCATTTGCAAAAAAATCGTCCAAAATCTTTAAAAAAAAGAATTTATCACGTTAACTTATTAGTTGTTTTTGAATATTATAACTGATAAAGGTATGTATAACTGGAATTGATTCTCAATCTGATATTTTGACATGTGTCTTTGCAATTACAATTATTTCAGCCGTCTGTTTGTTCTGGAGAAGGAAGGGAAACAAGGGAAATGGAATTTAAATCACATTAACGTCTACGAACCGAAATCCCCCTCCTGCCAGTATGGCAACCGAAGACTGTTGTAGTTGTAACCCGTAGAGCATGCATGTGTGTTGTGTCACCCCATGTCCGAACAAACACTAACAATTTTTCTCCCTTTCCCCTACAATGAAAATTTTGAGGTGAAAATTGAAAAATATCCAATTTTTCTTTTTTCTCGAATTTTTTTCCCTTCCTCTCATGCAGCAATCAATTTTTCTATTACTATTTTTTACACACAGCATTATTACTTGTTAGAACATCTTTAACGAGTTATTCCATTCAATTTTTGAATCCATTTTAATACTACAATAGAATCATTCACGCCAATTCGTTTGTCATGACTTTTCACAATCCTATTTCCCCATCATTTGAAAAGCTCGGTACCAAATTGGTTACTTTAGAAACCCACGATGGTGTCGCCATCCAAGGTTACTCTTTCGGTGCAGATGTCGAAGCTGCCGGTGAATTAGTCTTCCAAACCGGTATGGTCGGTTACCCAGAATCCATCACCGATCCTTCTTACGAAGGTCAAATCTTAGTTATCACCTATCCACTTGTCGGTAACTATGGTGTCCCAGATAGAAAATTAATGGACGAAGTTGTCAAATCACTTCCAAAGTATTTCGAATCCAACAAAATCCACGTTGCTGGTTTAGTCGTTGCTCACTATACCGAAGAATACTCCCATTACTTGGCTACTTCTTCCTTAGGTCAATGGTTAAAGGAAGAAGGTATTCCAGCTATTTATGGTGTTGATACCAGATCATTAACCAAGAGATTAAGAGAAAAGGGTTCTACTTTAGGTAGATTCTGTCTTCTTAAGGACTCCGTCGATGTCGAAGTTGGTTTAAAGGACTCCGAATGGAAGAAGAACTTCTCCGTTCCTGAATGGGTCAATCCAAACATTGAAAACTTAGTTGCTAAGGTCTCAGTTAAGGAAGCTGTCGTTTATGATCCACCAACTGATTTAGCTAAATTAGGTCCAGATGGTAAGGTCATCAGAATCGTTGCTGTCGATGTCGGTATGAAATTCAACCAAATCAGATGTTTCGTCAACAGAGGTGTCTCCTTAAAGGTTGTTCCATGGAACCACGATTTCACTAAGGAAGAATACGATGGTTTATTCATTTCTAACGGTCCAGGTGATCCATCTGTAATGACCGATGTCGTTGCGAAGTTACAAACTGTTTTAACTGAAGCAAAGACCCCAGTCTTCGGTATTTGTTTAGGTCATCAATTATTAGCTAGAGCTTCCGGTGCTTCTACTTTAAAGCTTAAGTTCGGTAATAGAGGTCACAACATCCCATGTACCTCCACCACCTCCGGTAGATGTTACATCACTTCCCAAAACCATGGTTATGCTGTTGATGTTGAAACTTTACAACCAGGCTGGAAGGAATTATTTGTCAATGCTAACGATGGTTCCAACGAAGGTATTTACAACACTGAAAAACCATTCTTCTCCGTCCAATTCCACCCAGAATCCACTCCAGGTCCAAGAGATACCGAATTCTTATTCGACACTTTCATTCAATCCGTTGTTGATTTCAAGACTACTAAGGTTTTAAAGGCTGTTGAATTCCCAGGTGGTAACAGGGAAGAAAACCTTAAGGCTTTCCCAAGACTTCAACCAAAGAAGGTCTTAGTTTTAGGTTCTGGTGGTTTATCCATTGGTCAAGCTGGTGAATTCGATTATTCCGGTTCCCAAGCTATCAAGGCATTGAAGGAAGAAGGTATCTACACCATCTTAGTCAACCCAAACATTGCTACTATTCAAACTTCTAAGGGTTTAGCTGATAAGGTTTATTTCTTACCAGTCACTCCAGAATTCGTTAGAAAGATTATCAAACACGAAAGACCAGATGCTATCTACTGTACTTTCGGTGGTCAAACTGCTCTTAACGTTGGTATCAAGTTGAAGGATGAATTCGAATCTTTAGGTGTTAAGGTTCTTGGTACTCCAATTGACACTGTTATTACTACTGAAGACAGAGAAATGTTCGCAAGAGCAATGGATGAAATCAATGAAAAGTGTGCTAAGTCTGAAACTGCTTCTAACATTGCAGAAGCTCTTGCTGCTGCTCAAAGAATTGGTTTCCCACTTATTATCAGAGCTGCTTATGCTTTAGGTGGTTTAGGTTCTGGTTTCGCTGATAACAATGAAGAATTAATTGAACTTTGTAACAAGGCTTTTGCTGCTTCTCCACAAGTTTTAGTTGAAAGATCCATGAAAGGTTGGAAGGAAGTTGAATATGAAGTTGTTCGTGATGCTTTCGACAACTGTATTACCGTCTGTAACATGGAAAACTTTGATCCTCTTGGTATCCACACTGGTGATTCCATCGTTGTTGCTCCTTCCCAGACTTTATCTGATGAAGATTACAACATGTTAAGAACTACTGCTGTTAACGTTATTAGACACTTAGGTGTTGTTGGTGAATGTAACATTCAATATGCTTTGAACCCATACTCCAAGGAATACTGTATTATTGAAGTCAATGCCAGATTATCCAGATCTTCTGCTTTAGCTTCTAAGGCAACTGGTTACCCATTAGCTTATACTGCTGCTAAGTTAGGTTTGAACATTCCATTAAACGAAATCAAGAACTCTGTTACCAAGGTTACTTGTGCTTGTTTCGAACCATCCTTAGATTACTGTGTTGTTAAGATTCCAAGATGGGATTTGAAGAAGTTCACCAGAGTTTCCAACTTACTTTCTTCTTCCATGAAGTCTGTCGGTGAAGTCATGAGTATTGGTAGAACTTTCGAAGAAGCTATTCAAAAGGCTATTAGATCCACTGATTACCAAAACTTAGGTTTCAACTCCACTGAAGCTTTAATGAGCATTGATATTGACAGTGAATTACAAACTCCATCGGATCAAAGATTATTCGCTATTGCTAATGCTATGTCTAACGGTTACGATGTTGAAAAGATCCACCAAATGACCAAGATTGACAGATGGTTCTTAAACAAGTTATTCGGTTTAATCAAGTTCGGTGATTACATCTCTTCTTTCGGTACCAACGAAAACTTACCAATTAGAGTCTTAAAGGAAGCTAAACAATTAGGTTTCGAAGATAGACAAATTGCTAAATTCTTAAACTCCAACGAAGTTGCTATTAGAAGATTAAGAAAGGATGCCGGTATTATTCCAGTTGTTAAGCAAATCGATACTGTTGCTGCTGAATTCCCAGCTTTCACCAACTACTTGTACATTACTTACAATGGTCAAGATTCTGATGTTGAATTCAACGATCATGGTGTTATGGTCTTAGGTTCTGGTGTTTACAGAATTGGTTCTTCTGTTGAATTCGATTGGTGTGCAGTTACCGCTATTAGAACTTTAAGACAAGAAGGTTTCAAGACTATCATGGTTAACTACAACCCAGAAACTGTTTCTACCGATTATGATGAAGCTGATAGATTATATTTCGAAACCATTAATCTTGAAAGAGTCTTAGATATTTACGAAATTGAAGGTTCTACCGGTGTTGTTGTTTCTATGGGTGGTCAAACCTCTAACAACATTGCATTACAATTACAAAGACAAAACTTGAAGGTCTTAGGTACTTCTCCAGCTATGATTGATTCTGCTGAAAACAGATACAAGTTCTCAAGAATGTTAGATAACATTGGTGTTGATCAACCTGCATGGAAGGAATTAACTTCTATTGAAGAAGCTGAAGCTTTCGCTGAAAAGGTCACTTACCCAGTTTTAGTTAGACCATCTTATGTCTTATCTGGTGCTGCTATGAACACTGTCTACTCCAAGGATGATTTAGCTTCTTACTTATCTCAAGCTGTTGAAGTTTCTCCAGATTACCCTGTTGTTATTACCAAGTATATTGAAAACGCTAAGGAAATCGAAATGGATGCCGTTGCTAAGGATGGTAAGTTAATCATGCACGTTGTTGCTGAACACGTTGAAAACGCTGGTGTCCACTCTGGTGATGCTACTTTAATTGTTCCACCACAAGATTTAGCTCCAGAAACCGTTAAGAGAATTGTTGAAGCTACTGCTAAGATTGGTAAGGCTCTTGATGTTACTGGTCCATATAACATTCAATTCATTGCTAAGGATAACGAAATTAAGGTTATTGAATGTAACGTTAGAGCTTCTAGATCTTTCCCATTCAACTCTAAGGTTGTCGGTACTAACATGATTGAAATGGCTATGAAGGCTATCATGGATCTTCCAGTTACTCCATACCCAACTCAAAGACTTCCAGATGATTACTGTGCTGTTAAGGTTCCACAATTCTCCTTCTCTCGTTTATCCGGTGCTGATCCAGTCTTAGGTGTTGAAATGGCTTCTACTGGTGAAGTTGCATGTTTCGGTCACAACAAGTACGAAGCTTACTTAAAGTCTTTGATTTCTACTGGTTTCCAATTACCAAACAAGAACATCTTATTATCCGTTGGTTCATACAAGGAAAAGCAAGAATTATTACCATCTATTAAGAAATTAGCTCAATTAGGTTATTCATTATTTGCTACTTCTGGTACTGCTGATTTCATTCAAGAACATGGTGTTCCAGTTAAATACTTGGAATTATTAAATGAAGAAGAAGAAACTCAAAAGGCTGAATACTCTTTAACTCAACATTTAGCTAACAACTTAATTGACTTATACATCAACTTACCATCTGCTAACAGATTCAGAAGACCATCTTCTTATGTTTCTAAGGGTTACCAAACCAGAAGAATGGCTGTTGATTATGCTGTTCCACTAGTTACCAATGTTAAGTGTGCTAAGCTTTTAATCGAAGCTATTGCTAGAAACGAACCATTAGAAGTTGAAAACATTGATGCTCAAACTTCTCACACCACTGTTCAATTACCAGGTCTTGTTTCCATTGGTACTTTCATTCCAACTTTAGGTGAAGCTGGTTCTGCTGCTTTCGAAGAAACTACCAAGGCTTCTCTTGCTTCTGGTTTCGTCTTCAACTCTATCATTCCAGTCACTTCTGAAGGTGCTGCTGTTACTGATGCTAGAACTTTAACTAGAGCTACTGAAGTTATCCACGGTAATGCTTACTCTGACTACTCATTATTTGTTGCTGCTACTGAATCCAATGCTCCACAACTTCAAACTGTCAGTGCATTAACTTCTGCTTTATACATCAATGCTGAAGATTTCGATGCTAGTGTTATTCCAAGTTTATCTTCTCACTTCGGTAACTGGCCAACCAACAAGCCAATTGTTGTCAATGCTAAGGCTACTTCTCTTGCTTCATTATTATTATTAGCTTCTTTATTCAACTCTAAGATCCACGTTACCAATGTTACTGGTAGAGATGACTTAGCTTTAATCAACATGTCTAAGCAAAAGAACTTGAACGTTACTTGTGATGTTACTATCTACTCATTATTCTTCTCTCAAGCTGATTATCCAGGTGCTACTTTCTTACCAACTAAGGAAGACCAAAAGGCTTTATGGGACAACTTAGAATCTATTGATTGTTTATCTGTTGGTACTACTCCATTCAAGTTAGCTGAATTCTTAAACAAGCCAGTCAATTCAGGTTTCGGTTTTGCTGATTCTATTCCATTATTAATGACCGCTGTCTCTGAAGGTAAGTTAACCATTAATGATATTGTTACCAAGTTACATGAAAACCCAATTAAGGTTCTTGGTTTAAGTGAATCTGAATCATACATTGATATCAACGTTGACAGAAAGGCATCTACTTTGAAGTCTCATGCTAACGGTTGGAGTCCAGTTAAGAACGATACTGGTTCTGTTGAAAGAGTTTACATGAACGATCAAACTGTTTGTTTAGAAGGTGAATTCGTTGTTCAAGAAGCTTTAGGTAAGGAAAGCACTGCACAACACGCTTCTTCCATTTCTGGTGAATCTGCTATTGAATCTGGTTCTGCTCCATTAGGTATTTCTTCTCCAAGTGTTAGAAGAGGTTCAAGATTCTCTTTCGATGTTAACAGAAGACACTCATTAATTGATTCATTAAAGGATGGTGAAGATGAAGATGCTCCAAGTGGTGCTGACTTAGTTTCTTCTAAGCCACCAAGAGAATTATCTCCTCCAAATGCTATTTCTACTTACATCAAGGGTCACAATCCATTCTTAAGAAAGAACATTCTGTCTGTTAACCAAATTGGTAGACGTGAATTACACGCTTTATTCACTGTTGCTCAAGAAATGAGATTAGCTGTTGAAAGAGAAGGTGTCTTAGATATCTTAAAGGGTAGAGTTTTAACCAATGCTTTCTTTGAACCATCAACTAGAACTGCATCTTCATTCAATGCTGCTATGCAAAGATTAGGTGGTAAGGTTGTTTCTATTACTGAACAAGGTTCTTCTGCTAAGAAGGGTGAAACTTTACAAGATACCATTAGAACCATGGCATGTTACTCCGATGCTATTGTTTTAAGACATCCAGATGAAACTTCTGCTGATATTGCCGACAAGTACTCTCCAATTCCAGTTATTAACGGTGGTAATGGTTCAAGAGAACATCCAACACAAGCATTATTAGATTTATTCACTATGAGAGAAGAATTAGGTACTGTTAACGGTATTACTGTTACTTTCATGGGTGATTTGAAATACGGTAGACCAGTTCATTCATTATGTAAATTATTGAAACTCTACCAAGTTAAGGTTTACTTAGTCTCACCAGAAGAATTAAGATTACCAGAAAGTTTAAGAACCATGTTGAAGGAAGCAGGTATGCTCATTGGTGAAAGTACCGAATTAACTCCAGAAATCATTTCCAAGTCTGATGTTTTATACTGTACCAGAATCCAACAAGAAAGATTCAAGGATCCAGCACAATACGAAAGATTAAAGGGTACTTATGTCATCAACAACAAGGTCTTGAAGGATGCTAAGCAACACATGTGTGTTATGCACCCACTTCCAAGAGTTGGTGAAATTAAGGAAGAAGTTGATTTCGATCAAAGAGCTGCTTATTTCAGACAAATGAGATACGGTTTATTCGTCAGAATGGCTGTTTTAGCAATGGTTATTGGTGTTGAATTCTAAGCTTGATTTTAGAAACAAAACAACAAAAACAATTATGATACAATACAAACAAAAGAACATTCAATTGTCGTTTCTTTATTTCTTTTAAATTACCAATGAATAGTCAGTATATTGGGGAATATCTTTCTATGAATAATAATCTGAATCAAATTTAAGTTAATCTACAATTTCTTATTCTATATAACACTTTTAATACACCATGTAAATGAGTAATTTTTATTAAAATTTTACCCTGATTTTCTATACTTTTATAATCCGTTTATAATACGAACCTAATATTTAATGATCCATTTTTCTATTTTTGGTGTGTGCGTTATGTGCGTTTGTTTGTGGTTTTTCGTCCACTCGCTGAATATTCTGTTGGGCTTAAAAATGGAAATTTTACTTTACAGGAATTGGGCCTGATTATATCTAAGGCCCCCTACACTTCAAAAAAGGATGGGGGCAAGATTAAAAAGAAAATACCTTAAACCCAAACCCCAAGTACCCAAAAACTTTACATTGCCTCCTGTCGGAATTGAACCAACGATCTTCGCATTACGAGTGCGACGCCTTACCACTTGGCCAAGGAGGCAATAGCACGTCTAAAAAAGTGACCTACGAGGGTGATTCCAAACACAAAATCACGTGACTCGGCAATTTTTGAAAAATTGACTATTTTTAGGCTTTTTTACGAAAGTATTTCGAAAATTTCAAAATTTTCATTAAAAAGTGAAAAATGTCACGTGATCATGATGACGTAAGCAGTTTTGCCAATTTGCTATTACACGTAAAAACTCACCTAATTCTAATGTTACAAGGACTTAAATTCTATAGATGACTAGCTTGTATTTTACACTACCTTTTGGTATATTCTACACTAGGAGAAGACCCTCGCAGAGCGAGGAAACCGCAAGAAAGTGGCCATCCACCAAGCCTGTGAGACGCCAACGTGCACCGCAGAACGCGCGGTCAAAAAATGCCAGCGTGGATCGAAGGATTTAGTGTTTTTGTCTTGGATTTTTTGGTGAAGAGTGAAGGAGAATCATTGTGGTAAACAAACGTGTTATTGTTTTGTACCTGGTTGTCCTAGAAGTTCTTTCCGCCTGTACACCCACAAGATCATCAGTCAGGAAGTCAAACCACAAGATACAAGTCAAGTGTAATGGTTACCGTTATTGAGAGTTCATCTGCTGTATGTGTGCACCCCTCATGGGAGAACCCCTGAACTATATTCGTTTTAATTGATTTAATTTGAACAGAGTACTAACATAGACAACGAACCTCCCCTCTCATGTGATATTTGTTTTAATACAGTTAAGAAAGAAGAAGATTTTAAAGAAATCTTTGAACTTCACCATTATGGTGATTGGTCAATCAGGTAGTGGTAGATCAACATTTGTCAACACATTATGTGACAAGTTAATTGTTGATCCTGCCTCCACTGTCAATTTATACACACCTGAAGAATCTGCGTATCCAGAAAGAGAGTTACAACTCAGAAAGTCCAGCGTTGAATTAGAAGACAATGAAGGTGTTAAGATCAGTTTAAATATCATCGATACACCAGGTTTTGGTGATTCTATTAACAATAGTGTTTCATTTAAGATCATTAAGGATTACATAAAGTATCAATTTGATGAGATTTTAGTCGAAGAATCCAGATTGAGAAGAAACCCAAGATTCAAGGATGGTAGAATCCACGTCTGTTTATACTTCATCACACCAACTGGTCATGGATTAAAGGAAATCGATGTTGAAATCATGAGACAATTAGGTGATTATGTTAACATCTTACCATGTATAAGTAAGGCCGATTCATTAACTGTTGAAGAATTGAAATTGAACAAGAAGTTGATTGAAGAAGATATTGAATATTACAAATTGCCAATTTTCGATTTCAATAATGAATATTTTTCATATGATGAAGCTTTAGATGATGAAACTATTGAATTAAACAAATATTTACAAAAGACCATTCCATTTGCCGTAATGGGATCAAATGCTACTACTACCGATTCTGTTACAGGTGACATCAAAAGAATTAGAAAGTATCCATGGGGTACAGTTGATATATTTGATAATGAAATCAGTGATGTTTCAACATTAAAGAACACATTATTAATCACCCATTTGAACGAATTCAAAGACTTCACACATGAAGTTTTATATGAAAATTACAGAACCAAGACATTAGGCGACGCTACTGATAGTTATGAAGGTAACAATACGACAAATAACTTTGGAGCAAGCACCACCTCTATAAATAACACATTTGCCGGAGCTGGTAATGGCGGTATTTCTCAATCCACCACCAGAAACGTCTCTGCTAGTAACTACGACGAGACCGATGCCCAAACCGACGCCGACATCCAAATCAAGGAAGAACAAATACGTAAGGAAGAAGAGAGATTACGTGCGTTTGAAGAAAGAGTGCAAAAGGACTTGCTCTTGAAGCGTGAGGAAATCGAAGCCAGAGAGAGAGAGCTTGCCGAGTTGGAGAAGAGGCTAGCTGAGCAAAACATCAGCTAGGCGTTGTGAAGACAATACAGTTTGAATTTATAGTTAGCCCTATGTATAGCAGTGTGCAGTGACGAGAACCAATCACCACCGTTAAGAACGTAGCTGTCAGTGGACAGCAGACAGGAGCAGGGAGAACCCCGTTTGCCGTTTCACATGCAGCACACGAGCAGCTGCCCGTCGCCCGTAGCCCCCGCCAGCATTTCGGCACACGAGTGCATGTGAAACGGGCACTTGGCCGTGTATAAAAGGGGACGGCCCCCCAGTTTCTGTCGTCTGCCCGTTTGCCCCCCCAGTCGTCTGTCTGGCTGCTGTTGGGTGTGTATTCCTCTCTCTCTCTTTCTCCCTTCTCTCTGCAACACACTACACGACTACATCCACAGCCACAACATGGGTCTTCAACAGATTGCTCTCGACTTATACAACGACATCGACTTCCACGATAAGAAGTTCCAAAGTAAGTATTCCTCCGTCCCCACCCCTCTCTCCCCGTCTTCTGACACCCACTCCCTCTTCCACATCCCCTGCTGTCTTGGTTTCTCTGCCGTCTTGTGAGCTCTCCTGCTGCCGGGGGACTATCTTCTATCTCCCCTGCGATCAGGGCTCAGGGCCACAATTGGGGCCATTGTCACATGCGTGGCGCTCGCCGGGCGCAAAGTGCGGGGGACGTCATTTATCGAATTTGTCACGATCACGGACTTGACACCCGATCCCAACACTCAACAGAGTACTAACATCACGCCCTTTCTCCCTCCCTTTCTCTCACAGCCTCTCTTTTCTTCATCATCTTCAACCCTCTATACTGGAACTTCGGTGCCCGTGTGGAATACTACACCAAGGCCATCTCTTCCCTCTTCTTCGGTTCCAAGAAGCTTGCCGTCTATGTCTTCTCTTTGACCGTCTTCACCTTGGGTTTATTCAGAGATGAAATCTACAGAGCTGCGATTGCCGACCAAGCAACTTCCCCATACTTGGACAACATCGTTTGCAAGATGTTAGCCGTCGCTTGCTTTGGTTACGGCTCCTCTTTAGTCTTGGGTTCCATGTACAAGTTAGGTATCGTTGGTACATACCTCGGTGACCACTTTGGTTTCTTATTCGACGAAAGAATTGTCAGCTTCCCTTTCAACATTTGCGACAACCCAATGTACGATGGTTCCACTCTCTGTTTCTTAGGTACTGGCTTATACTACGGTAAGCCAGCTGGTTTATTTGCAACTGCCTTGGTTTACACCATGTACCAAATCGTCTTACTCATTGAAGAACCTTTCACTGCGAAGATTTACTCCAACAGAGAAGAAAAGAAGAAATAAATTATTTGACATAATTTGTGCAAGATACCAAATGTTTATGAATAATATGAATTGTATTGATAATTATTTGTGAATATATATATATGCGTTTATATCTAGATCTATAAAGTTTTTAATGCAAATGCTATTCTATGTTTTAACTCTATTTTTGTGTCGTCTTCATTGTGGATATCGAGCAAAGTTCAACCAGGACCTTTATAAATTTAGCAATGTTGGCCCTCTCAATAACTACGCTTCTCATGTTGACGTATTCAAACCCGTAATTTGCAATGTTGAAGTAATTCTCACTATCCTCGATAGATGTAATCACGATTTTATTCTTCAAGTAATCTTCGATGAATGTACAGTCTATGTCTTTATCACTGTAGATGACATTAATAATCTCCTCACTATCCTCTTGGTTAATCTCGTATAACAGTTTTGGATCCTTTATTTTCAATGCAGAGATATTGGATCTAGGTACCAGACATTTACTCAACTCGTCATTTTTGAAGGCACCGACAATATCATCAAATAGAGTCGCAAATGAGTCCATACCCGTGTTATCAATGTCGATGAATTTAACCTTACTTTTGAATTTTAATGCACTCTTCTTTTCGTCACCTTTCTTGAGTCTCAATTCTATTAAACTAGCTAATATTTTAGAACATTCAATCTCTTTATAGTTATCGTCCTTTTCTTCAATTTGATAATTGGTTATATCATCGAGGATGCAAGGGATAATTTTCAACTCCTTTTCTGTCAACTCGTAATAATCCGAAGACACCAACTCGAATAGATTGAGGAAGAACTCTAGATTCGAAAGTAACGTTTGCGGTTTGGAAATATCATCGTTGATCATCTTTAGAATAGGTAATATGAAATGTTTCATAACTTCAGGCAGCTCAAACATACAAGCATTGAGGAAATTCAAATATGAGATTCTAGTAATGTCACAAAAATGGAAATCGAGTACAATGGATCTTAGCAAACTTTCTGCTTCACTTAATGGTATGATCTTCTTATATGGGAAAAGACCGTATAATACTTCAACAATAGCGATTCTAATATGTTTGATTTCAATCCAGCGGGGTGTGTCAAATTTGAATGTATAGATGAATTGCATCTGTTGTGTAAAGACCCCCATCAATGCAATGATGTTCGATGAACAGTTGCCATCGAATAGTTCGTAATTTAACAATTGGTTTCTCAGATTCTTCAAAATGATGAAATAATGTTGCCAATCCTCTGTACTAGCTAAAATCTTGATATACAACTCCAACAGTATGTTTCCATTTATAGTTGATGCAAATAGTTTGGTTCTTCCATTTTTGAAATATTTGGAAATCTCTGTTTCAAATGGGAAATCCCTGAATTGGGTCTCAAACATTTGGTTGATCTTCTGATCAATAACCAGATAATCTTCTTCAATGGCATTGCCATTCTCATCCACAGATCTGTTTCCACTTAACATAGGCTGGCTCTTAGCTTCATCGTTTTTGAATTCGGAAATGTAATAATGCTGTTTGGATTCGGATGCTTGAGTATGCGATCTAATTCTAGTTAATAGTAAAATACACGAGATGAAGATACTAGAATTCTCAATGGTCTGTGTATATTCTGTGATTGTGACAATAGAGCCTAACAATATGTCCATCTTCTTTGGTATATTAGAGATTGTAGATCCTTTCAACGTTGCAATAATTAATATCTTACACAAAATTCTCAAATTTTTATCCTTGAAATTTTTAATTTCTGATTGGTAATCCACAATGACCTTTTCAAACATCTTATCGTCTAATTTCAAAATCACGTCGGTTATAGGATCTAGAATATCATCGTCCAACTTGAAATTCAATCCAATGATACTATTGTAACAGATGATATCAATGTAAAAATTCAGTGATGGTTCATCAATTTTTAATGGAATACAGTACAAGATTGATTCCTTTAACAATTTCAAAACATCATATGGTGCAGTTCTATAATATTTCTGAACAACATTTTGACAATTGGCCTTCCAGTACAAGGCTCCACAGACACAAATCATGTTTTTAGAATAATAATTCAAGACATAGGTGATATTATATGAGCTTAAAATTTCATAATTAGCCTCCAAATATTTGATCAATTTGGAGACATAAAAGTTGCTGAGGTTGAAATTCTGCAATTTGTTAAACATTTCGTTCAGAACAACTTGGTAACTTCCAGAGGATGAAGTGACAGATGCTTTTGGCCAACTCAATAGGTCGAGCAATTCCCAAAAATCGGTTCTTTCAATGAAATATTTGTAGTATCCATTCAGCGAATATGGTTTTTCCAACACTTCATCTATGAATTTTAAAATTTCAATGTATAAAACACTATCAGATGATTTAGCAAGAGTGATCAGAGTTTGAAATAGATAATCTAAATGATGCTCAAAAAATGAAGTGATAATCATACCAGGATCTGTTTTTAATTTGATGTATTTTAAACTGTATGAAACGTATCTTAGACAACCGACAATTGGTCTATTTCCGCTCCTATGTGGGTATTTATCATCATATCTACCAGAAATAACATCACATAAGATGAATGGAATTTGTGATGTAGTGTCTTTCAATAACAGCATATCCAATAGTTTCTCACATTTCTCAGACGCTTCAACGTCTTCTAATCCATATGCACATCCAAGAATCGATATTATTGAATATATCTTGTCATCATACTTATAACCGGTTAATAAGAAACTTTTGAAAAAATCAAGGAATGACTCAATGACTATCATATTTGTGGTTTTAATGCTGATCTTAATAATGTTATCAAATAATTCTTGTAAATCATCTGATGTGAATAGATGCTTATCAATGACAACACATTGGGAAATCAATGATATGATTAACACTTCCAATTCTTCAGAGTCATATGTTAATATTTGGTTGTACAACTTGGCTAAGAAATCATTCAGTGGATGCTCTGGATACTTTTCAAAAGAATTCAAATCCGCAAATTTAAGTAATGAATGGAAACATACCAAAAAGAGTTTCATATCTTTATCAATTCCGTTGAAGTTGATATTTTCACAGATATCGATGTAGAATTCCAGACCCTTAATCTTTGGAATATCACTAAAATTAAGTAGCTCACGTAATAACTTCAGTGTTTCAGTACGTAATAATCCTTCTTTCTTGAGACTTATTTTGGATTTCACAGATTCCCAAAGTTTTAACCTCTTTTCTGAAGATATGTTCACCATTTCACCTTGTAAGAGTTTTAATGCATTCAATTTGTCTGTGTTACCCCCTTCATCCAAGATTTCGATCAATTTATCATTGTTCACAACGAATTCACCATCAATATAAGAGACAATCTGCTGAGCATCGAATTGGGGATTTGCAATTCCAAACGCCTGGGATATAGACCGAATCACGCGTCCAACACTGGATGTTCTGTGAGTCACAGCACTGGGATCATGTTCACTGGCACTGCTGCCCATTTTGACGTTGTTCTGTGGCCACCTAGGTACCCCTTTTCCGACCCCTAGAGAAGCTCATCCCTTGTTATCGGTCGTAGTTCCGCCAACTCCGATCAATGGACCAATGAGCGCATGCAATTGGGAAAATGAGAAAATGAGAAATTGGACGATCGCTGGAAATCGACGCGACTCTCTCTGTCGGGTGACTTGCCTGATTGGGAGTCTCTGGTGCCGACTGCCGACATGTCAGCTTTCCGTGTTTCAAGCTGTGCATTTCACAGAAGTGTGTTATCTGTCATAATCAGTGGTCTCTAACTGCATCACACCTTCATCAATAGCCAACACACACCACTAGAATAAAGCGACACGAACATGCTGCTTATAAATAACTGATTCCCCCTCCGATGACAGGCAGAATAGCCTTAGGAATTCTTTGTTGATTGGAGTTCAAGGTTTCATCAACCAACCAAATAACTAAACATAATGTCAATAACTCAACTGTTTGACGTTGCAGAACAGTTTATTGCAAGTCACGTACCAACATCAAGCTTTATGCAAAACATTGGGCCATATGCTATAGGTATCAGTGCCACTGCTGTTGGCTTATTCTTAGGCACTATCTACTCAGAAAACGATTATTCATTGTTAGAATTTCAGAAACATATTGACAAGGAGTCATACTTCCAGGAAATGAAAAGTGCATTTCTAAGAAGGGATCATTTTTATCAAATGATAAGAATGCCAGTTTTAGGACTCTTATTTGGGATCCTTTTTGCAGTTATGCTGGTTTCATATCTTGCTTACGATTTATTCATGTTGAAGAAACTCATCAACATTTACTTTATCAAGAATACAGAAAGGGTTGAAAACATGGAAACTGTCATTGAATCAATTTTGAAAGATCACGAAGTTTTGGATATAAAACAATTTGAATTCTTTAAGAATGAAATCGAACAACAGAGATCTGCATTCAAAGATTTTATCACCAATCGATCATTAGAATTTGAAACGACAATTCAAGCTTCTAAAAACGCATGTATGAAAGCGAAGAACACTGTCCATTCCCATATGAAGAAAGTCTTAGAAGCGACAAAGAATTTCAACACATTAAAGTCTGATATTGCTGTACTTTCTGAAAGATTAGAAGATGCTAAGTACAAGTCAACCACCCTCGATAAAGACTTGGAACGAGTATCAGCAGATATCACTGAAAGAGTTGAAATAATTAAAGCTAACAGTGACAAAGTATTTATGAATTTAGACGGTAAATTGAATTTGCAGAAACTAGAGTTATCTAAATGCAATGCCCTATTAGTTTGTTCACAATCTTTACTTGAAGCTTCTGTTGCAAAATTTGAAGAGCTCAATCCTGAATCTAAACCAGAAATTGTTACGGATAAAGACGACTCAAATGAAGATAATGACTCACCTGTTTTGAAAGATGCTATGGATATCCGTAATTTCTTAATATCTAATAAAGATATTAACAATACAGAAGAGGGGAAAATAGACGAACACGCAACCAATGCTTTAATAATTACATTTATGGATCGCTTAGCAGTTGTCGAAGAAAAAGTCTTTTGTCATAATTCACTCATCAACAATAATGATACCAAAATCAAGGATTTGGAATATAGTACATCTGAACAAATATCCGATTTGAAAGTGCACAGCGATGAATGGATCACTTCATGGGTTTCTGTTATTTACAGTCTCTTTAATAGCAGTTTCCTTCATTTAGAGAATGAATTGTTTGGTATTGATTGCTTGGAGTATACTACTATTTTTGATGTTGCTGACGATATGATTGAAGAGAATTCGAAATTGTTGTACAGTATTATGGATAAGTGCAAGCAGACGTGTCTTAAAATTATCAAAGAAGTTAATTTATTGATTTTTGAATACTATTTGATCCAAAAATCTTTTGCTGGTACCAGTTCTTCCTTGATATCAATATGTAATTCTAAGATTGAAGATGAACTGGAGGCAATGTACATCAAAATCGAAAAAGAAATTGATTTTTTCTCAGTTGATATTAATAAAACGGCAAAGATTTTAGCTACATTGATGAATTTAAAACACGATTTGTGTATTGACTTGAAAGAAGATACAAACAAATTCAATACATTAGTGAGACAAAATTTGGAAGACTTCTGTATAATTCACGATACGATGAAGTCTCTTTTCAAACATTCGAAATACACAGAAAATTCACCCGTTGATGATAGAGATGATGACTCGATAATTGAGATCACTGGTTATTCCAATTCACTTTTATCAAATACGTCTAATTCCTCCTATTCTGAAAATGATATCTCTATGTCGGAAGGCAGTTCTAATGCTTCATCTTTAAGACCTTTCAAGTTATCAGTAACTAAGCGCAAATACTAATTAATTATTCTATCTAATTTCTAATCTAAAAACTAAGTTTTTTCTCTATCTTTACACACCTAAAAGTCGACGACAAACTCCGATATATTGTAGCTGTCCACAATATTGCTGTATTCCATCTCAAGGGGAAAGTAGTCGAAAATGTTGGACAACAGACACATATCCTTCTCCTCGAAAATGTCAGTGTCTGTTCGTGAGGCAGGAGCTCCCCATTCTTGCTCCGTGTCTCTCTGGAATTCCCACAGCTTCACCAAGAAGTTGTACACCACCCGGGAGGACTCCGGCCAGAAAAATTTGAAGTGGTCGAGCCGGGCGAGCACCTCATCCACGAGGAACATCCTCACGTCGCCGGGGATGAGAAATATCTCCGGCTCCACGATGCCCCGCACACTCTCGTCGAGGTCCTTAAAGTCATACACTTTGTTCGGTTGGTTGTATATGTCCTTCATCACAATGACTAAATATTGAAATGGGTTACAGTTCTTTATCGACCATTTGAAGTTCACAATATCCTCCGAAAAGTTCAATCTGATTCGAGATTGGAATAGCAACAATATCACAATTTCAACTAACTTTGTATCATATGGTTTATTCATCTTTAGTAAATCCGTGTACATTCTCTTACCAGCAGAGTGTAGTTTTTGTTTAATCTCATTCACTTCTTTTTTGTTCGGGGCCACACCAACAGGTCTTGATCTAACTGTTTTATCTTCTTGACAAACATGGTAGAGGAAATACAATCGATAGAGCAAATTCTTAGAATTTGCGAATAACCATTTATTAGTTGACATCTTATACCTTACTAAATCACATTTTTCTATGTTTTCCTGTACCTCTTTGAATTTGTTGCACAATGAGAATATATGTCTTTCAAAACCAATCAAGTCAAATGAACAATAATACTCACTAGTCACTTCAATGTTTAGAAATATTATCAAATCGCTGAAGTATGGTAAAATTTCAAATATTAAGTTCTGGCAGGATGTGAATGGATCGACCGTGTCCAAATATTTATTTTCTGCCACATTATAATCGTGATAATTAGGAAGTTTCACAATCTTTTGATGAAAATTAGAAGCTGGTAAAGACCCCGACCAGACTGTTGTAAATGTTTCAATTTTCTGCACTGTATACCAAAGCAGTTGCTTTTTGTGGGTTAACCTCTCCAAAGTTGGCTCTTTAATTCTAGTATTAAGGTGTATTCCCATAGAACATAAAGTTTTGCTAAGAACACAGACATCATATGACACATCTCGATAATTAAAGGTACCAGTTTCAAAAATAATAAGGGAAGCCAAAACACATTCCAAAGAAGGAGTCCGAGGAAATTTTAATTGTGATAATAATCTTTTGAATCCAGTATAGTATTTCTGTTTTTCTTCTTGTAATTTAGATAATCCGGATGAATCTGCAATTAGTTCTTGCTGAATTGTTGCAGCAAAAAGAATCGCAAACAAAATTATCATAAATTTTGGCTCACTCAACTCCGTATTTTTTTCAGACATGTCACGTTTTTCCAACTCACTCATGAAAGAATCAAACTTTGGAAGAACTGTATTTTCGTCTAGAATGGGAATTAGAGGGTGAATACTTTGCCAGAACAAACTAAATTTGTTTAACATATCTGAGGTATTCGGTAAAAGACTATAGATAGGATCTCTTTCATATGGATTATTCTCATGCATAAGAAAATCGTAAAATCCCACACTTCTGTTCCCTGTCTTGTCAGTCGAGCAAACAATAACATTTTTCATCATTGACCCAATATATGGGAATAACGCATTTGATGGATATGTTACAATATTTTCTTTTGAATCAGCTCCTTTTTTTCTTTTCCGTTTTATGTTTTGTGAAATAAATCCCTGGAAATTGTAGACACATTGCGACTCGTTCAACCTGAGACAATTTTGGCAAGGTGATCCACGGTCACACTTTACTTTGTGATTATAACAGTATTCACAGCTACTGATGTACCGTTTTCTAGTAATGCTACCCATTCTAGGTTTCAAATGTTTGTTTGCTGAATAATGTATGACCTTTGTGAAATGAGGCCAAATCCAAAGTTTAACCAGTTTTGATTATCTTTTCTTCGCACCGGCTAAGGGGCCGGATAACCCACGCCTTAAATACTTTTTCATTTTCCACACAAAATTCCCACAAACGGCCCAGTCTCTGCGCCCACGCCGAGCGTCTCGCTATCAACGGTTATCGACGGCGATCAAGTTGTTATCGTTCATGGGTGCAAATTTTTTCTAGAACCATGTGCCGGTTACCAAAGAGAACATAATTTTAGGTTTAATAATTGGGAAATTGATTAAAATAAGAATATAATTGATTTCTGCAGAAATATAAAGAGTAGAAAAATACAGAAGAGATAGATTAGATAAAGAAATTATTAAAAATAGAGGATAAAAGCACACATTCAGAATTGATATTTCCAAGTGTTTTCAGCTTTGACTTCGGTGGTTTCATCGGAAACTTCACCTGACTCAACCTTAGACAATTCTGACTTTTTAAATTTGAGATAACCATACTTGTTAAGTGTAAAGTAAATGAAGATTATTCCTGCACACCATATGATAGCAACACCGTAGAAACAGAGAATAGCAGTGAAAGCAGGTGAATATTTTGGTGCATCTTTACTCAAGAAGAAGTGTTGACCAGCAATACCACCAAGATTTGCACCCATCACACACATAGCTAAACCGATAGCTCTATCGATACCTTCCTTACTGTTAATAGCTAACCAAGAATTATTCAATGATTGTGGTGAACCAGTACCCGCATTAATCATTGTGATCATGGCAAACATGGTCCATTTATTAGTAACACCAATTTCCATACTTTGAATAACACCTGAAAAGATGATAGAATAAGCTAAGCAAATTAATATGATAGGACCTCTTAATCTCAAATAATCAGACACATAAGAAGCGATCAATGCAAATAAACAAAGACCAAATGGACCAATAGAAGCTAATGCATTAGCTCTTTGAGTACTGAAACCTAAGGACTTAATAATTTTTGGGGAAAATAATTGCAAACCACCATATGGACTGAGTTGAAGGAAGTTCATCATCATGTGTAACCAGTTTCTCCAAAGGAAGATTGATTTTAAAACATTTTTGAAAGTAAGAGGAATATTGTTAACATTAGTAGAGTTAACCTTTGAGTAATAATTGACACGATCGAGTAAGATTTTCTTTTCACGATCGGTAAAAACACAGAACATTTTATGAACTGGAGATGGACTAGTTGGGGAATATGGAACAAATGAAACCAAGAAAATTGTGGCTAAGATAGTAATGCAACCTTCAATCATGAATAAGTATCTCCATGCTTCCCACTTTGAATCCTTCATACCTAAAATACCAGCAGCAATTAAACTACCGACAGCGGCAGCAAAATAGTTACCAAAGTAGAAGATAGTGGTTCTTGTTGACATTTCATTACGCTTGTAGAACTTTGAGATAAAAAAGATAGCACCTGGAATAAAACCAGCCTCAAACATACCCAATAACCATCTGGTTGCATAGAAACTACTCTTATTAGTGACAAAACTTTGGAAAATAGCAACAATACCCCAACAGATACTTTGTCCAATTAATAATGGTAAACAACCAACTTTTTGAATTATAATGTTAGAAGGAATTTCCATGACGACAATAGCAGCTAATTGCAAATTATTACCAGAAGAAATTTCATCAGTGGTAACCCCAATATCAGCAGCAATACCACCTGTAAGTGCATTGGAAATATTACTTCTATCCAATTGAAGAGCAAAGAAAGAGAACATCAAGAATAAAACCAATGTGAAATCCAACTTCCAAACCAACTTTCTTTCTTCAGCATTTGTCCAATATTGGTCGATGACTTCTGAAGCTTCATCTTCATGAGCAAACAATTCCGCTTCTAATGGTTTTGCACTGACTGAATAGTCAATTTTACTTGTAACTGGTGATAGCATATATGACACAAACCTGACTTATTTTTTAAAAAGCAACAAAGAAAAGAGAATAAAAAATAGATAGCAAACCAAAGTGTAGAATAGCAGTACTTGTGAACGTATTTATATTTGAAAATCAAACCAGCCTCAAAAAAACAAATCTTATCTACAAAATAAATTTCATGATAAGGCAACACGTTTTAAAGAGCAATGACACACCACAGTTTTCTTGATAAGATAAAATTTCTAAGTCTACCGGGTATGAAGTCCATACCAACTACCAACACAGTATGGTTTCCAATTGTGCCAACTGTCGGCCTATCAGCCGGTTCGAGTCGATTTGTCTATTCATGC
Source organism: Pichia sp. NRRL Y-27261 (assembly GCA_030569835.1). Classification (NCBI taxonomy): domain Eukaryota; kingdom Fungi; phylum Ascomycota; class Pichiomycetes; order Pichiales; family Pichiaceae; genus Pichia; species Pichia sp. NRRL Y-27261. The sequence goes on from JAJMLU010000039.1 coordinate 22,507, forward strand.
AGCTATTGACCGAGATTACTCAAATTGATCGACCCTCGAAGAAATTTCAGCACTCTGAGAAATTTCCTACCGGTCGATACTACCGCATTGGGCGAGTATGTGGCTATCGACCGAGATGAGAATGGGAAGTTGGGGTACCGAATTTGTTAAAGAGTCCTAAAACTGGAAATTAGAGCTTTAATACAATATTGCACGATATATATCGCAATATGAGACAATAAATCCGCTTCTATATTATTCTCTATCTTCCTGACCGACTCTAGGTTTTCCGATTAGGCAAAATGTATTTATTTGCCCTATACGCCATTTTCTTCTTATTTTCTTAAACTTGATTCTGATATTCATACCATCAATCACTGACATATTTTCAAACAACAAAAAATATCACTGCTACCATAAACATGTCATTAGACCCAGATAGTCCAAATATTGTTTTAATTCTCGCCGATAACTTGGGTTTCGGAGAGTTAGGATGTTATGGAGGTGGTGTCTTGAGAGGTGCACCAACTCCAAACATTGATAACTTAGCTACTCAAGGTGTTTTATGTACAAATTTCAATGTTGAAAGTGACTGTGTTCCAACTAGATCTGCACTTATGTGTGGTCGTCATCCATTCAGAACTGGTTGTAGACAATCAGTTCCATGTGGTTTCCCACAAGGTTTACAAAGATGGGAAATAACACTTCCAGAATTATTAGAAAAGAAAGGTTACAAGTCTGCACATTTTGGTAAATGGCATCTTGGTGATGTTCCTGGTAGATTCCCATCGGACAGAGGATTTGACGAATGGTATGGAATCCCAAGAACTACTGATGAATCTCAATTCACTGAAGCACTTGGTTTTGATCCAGAAGTTGCAGAAATTCCATACATCATGGAAGGTAAGAAAGGTGAAGAATCTAAGAACGTTTGCATTTACGATCTTGATCAAAGAAGATTAATTGATGAAACTCTTGTTGCAAAAGCTGAAGATTTCATGACCAGAATGGTAGATGAAAAACAACCTTTCTTCCTTTATCACCCACTTGTTCACCTTCATTTCCCAACTTTACCACACAGAGATTTTGAACATATCACTAAGAATGGTAATTTTGCAGACTCAATGGTTGAAATGGATCATCGTGTTGGTCAACTTTTAAAGAAAATTGATGACCTTGGAATTAGAGATAATACATTCCTTATCTTTGCAAGTGATAATGGTCCAGAATTTAGACAACCTTACAGAGGTTCAGCTGGTTTCTATAGAGGTACATATCACACCGCCATGGAAGGTAGTTTAAGAGTTCCATTCATTGCAAGATGGCCAAATAAGGTCCCTGAAAATATTCGTACCAACGAAATAATTCACTGTACAGATCTTTTCAGTACATTCTTAGATGTTGTTGGCTGTGAACCTCCAACTGATAGACCAATCGATGGTATCAGTCAACTCCAATTCTTACTTGATCCAGTTGACAAAAAATCACCAAGAGAAGGTTTCTTATTTTACATTAAAGATAACTTAAGAGCAATCAAATGGAGAGATTGGAAATTACATTTATGGTGGGAACCAGAAGTTAACGAGTCCAAGGGTAAACTAGAATCACCATATCTTTTCAATATCATTCGTGATCCTAAGGAAGAAAACAACATTATCTCAACCAATACCTGGGTATTACAACCAATGTTCAGATTAAGAGATAAAGTTTTGTTGTCCATGAAGGAAAATCCTACACCTAAGGACCCAATGTACTATTTATAGTCAAAAAATGTTAAACCCTAGTACTGTGTACACTGTATAAAGAAAAAATCATTGTCCTATAAACCATTCGAGCAAGCAACAATTAAAAATCTCGTAACTCCGATCACTTTATTGTCTACCAGAAACACTATCCCAAATTTCGATGCCATAGTGGGAGGGGAAATGGCAGTATTATGTAAGGCCAATATAAAAATGTTTTTTTACCACAGCCTGCTTAAAGTACAGCATCACCATTTTAAGGGCTGGGATGTGCGTATACCTGGTGATGTTTCTTGATTGCTGTCTTCTGACCTACCATGGGAAGATCATCGACCCGAGGAGGTGTGCCTGGAATTTGTGGCGCGTGCGGTGGCTGCTGCAATTCTGAGTGGCGCAGTTGAAAAATTTCACTTTTTCTTCCGATTTTCGCATTTATTTGATTTTCTGGAATTAATTTTTCATTTTTTTCATTTATGAATTTTTTATTTTTTCTTCTAGAAATTAGCTATTGGCTACTAACATAACACTATCTGATTTTACTGATTAATATGGCTAACACCACAGTGGTTTCATTTCCTCTGATCCTTGCACACTTTCACACCCAAGCACTATCCACATTGACACACTTCCTATTATATCAACAGCAGCAACACTATAGACAAACTATACACAATGACAGAGAGTCCCACGAAGGATAGTAAAAGCAGCAAGAATACCGCTAAGAAAGGTCCCTTTGCAAAGAAAAGAAATAATGCCACAGCTGCTGCCAATCGTCGATTTAGCATATTGAGCAATTCAGACGATTCTGATGATTCGGAAGATTCTGATGATGATTCTGATTCTTCCTACGATGACCATATATACCTTAATAGAAAATCAAACAAATCCACAGCGGCTAACACTAATAACAATAATAATGCTGCATCCTCATCTTCAGATGAAGAATACTCTTCTTCTTCCGATGATGAAAATGTTGATTTCGTCCAATTAACCAAACAAAGAAGATATAAGGCAATGAAAGCAGTCAAAAAATTAAAAACTCAGATGAATTCTTCCGTATCACCATCGCCTGATCTAACCAATAATGATGAAGATGAAGAAGTAGAAGAATTAGATGATGATTTAGTCGATGCTGTGATTGAAAATGAAGAACGTAAAATGAAAGGAATAGATGATGACATGGATAATACTACAGTGCAATCAGAAAATCTAGAAAACATAAATTTTGAATTCTCAATGGATGAAGATGATGATTATGACTTTGATGGAGAACGATCTCAAAAGGCTAAATTACAAAAAGATACCAAAAACGTCCTCGAGAAACTTAGAGACGAAGATATTGGTGAAGTAATCGAAGACACATCCAAACCATTAACTACAGCAAAAACAACAAAAGCCACAACATTCACATCAGCAGCCAAGTCGGATATAAATAAGATTGAAATCGATGTGCCCAAATTCAATGATAAAGAAATCAATTCTGATGCTGATTATGAATTTGACAATGATGATTTAATCCAAACTTTACTGAAAGATAATGATGATTTAGAATTGCGTAATAGTGATTCAGATATGAGCGATGGTGATGACGATTTTGATTATCTAGTTGCGAACCAGCATAAAATCGATCCGAATAACATCATGAATAATTCAACTTCAAAGGACATGTCATTGGATAGTACGGCAGATGATGCATATTTGATGAAAGAAGAAACCCAAGCTATGCTCGATGACTTTGATAAAAATTCTAAATTCCAATCTGCAATCAAAAACAGAAGAAGCAGTATGTATTATCAAAATCAACCATTCAACACAGCACATGATGATGAGTTGGATGATTTAGATTTGGATCTATTAAACAATTTTGAACAATTCTTACCAAAACAACAAGCTATGCGTAGAAGATCGTCTATTCTAAATCAATCTATATTATCTTCTTCTGATTCTGATTCTTCAAATGACAAGAGAGAAAAGAAATTATCAAAGAAAAAATTGAAAAAACTGAAAAAAATAACAAATAGTAGTTCAAACATTCATACAAAGGATATAAGGAAAATGTTAGGAATAACAGATTCCAATTTCACTTCAAATTTTGCTTCTAATGCAATTGTTGATAGTGATGATGATACAAAATTATTAGAGTATATTTTTGAAGATTCTGAATCCGAAAATGAACATTTAACCGAAATTCACGATGGTAATGAAACAGATGAAGATATGAACTTACCAAAGAAGTCTACCAAATCTTTGGGTAGTAAACATGCAAAGGAAATATTATCGTCAAGCAAAGATCAATTTAGGGCTCCAAAGTTAGGAACTTTTATTACAAAGAAACCTTTTAGTGTCATTGATGGGTTTACAACTAGATTTTTACATCCAATAGATGGTAACCATTCAATCTTACAAAAGGCTGCTGCTATTAATAAATCCGATAATGATCCAATCAGTAATAACAATAGTAATATAGCTCTTGATGAACTTATTAATATTAGTGAATTTGATGAAGATTATTCAAATGCTGATTCAAAGGAAGATTTTGATGAATTTTTCGGCGACAAACGTATACCATTAACAGCATTTAGAAATAAAGGTTTAAATCCAAATTCTTCATCCACAAATAATGCTGATTTACCGATTTCAAATCGAAGATTCTCTTTCAACGAGAGAAATCATAGAAAGAAACTTCATAAATCCTCAAAGTTGAAATCATCCTCTTCATCTGTTGCACCATCTGCATCTAAAATCCTCAAGCCAACTACCAAGAATAGTCAAATTAAGAAAGCCAACCAACCTCAAGCATTTGCTGGAGTATTAGTGCCCAAGTCTCCAAACTCCTACGACACAACAGCCGATTCAAATATGAATATCACTGCAAATGACACTTCAAACATTACTGCAAGTAATGCCAATGCTAACAATTCCGTTGATGAAGTACTGTTAATTGGTGTTGAATCTTTGCCATTGAATGAGCACAATTACTTATATCCTCATGAAGCAAATTTTGAAATCACAGCCCCACATCAATTTACATCACAACGTAAAAGGAAATCAATGAGTCGTTCTTCTAAGGCTAGAATTAGAAGAGCAAGTATGGTTGAAGCTCACGCGGAAGGTTTGAGGCAAACAAAGAATGGTTTATTTGATGAAAATGTTATGGATGATGTCGAAGCCCTACTTATAGATATGGGTGAAACCGAAGAATATGGATTTTTATTTGGAAATGAAGTTTGAAATATTCAAATTTTTGTGATCAGAATTCAACTTACTCCTAACCCTACGTATTATTTTGTATATCTACCTTCTTTTATTTATTTTTACCCCTTTAACTGTATATTAGGTTTATACCAAGAAAAATATCATTTTATTTTACAAAGTTAATGGTTGCTTTTTAAATTATAAATCATTTAGAAAATTATAAATCTATAGACTTGATTTGATTGATGAATACCTGATTACTCGCTTATTTTAATGCATCTTCTGGCAAGACAAAGTTTGTTAACTTAGAACTTAAGTCTAATTGTTGTTGAATACAGGAAGATAAATATTCAATAAGTAAGGTGTCGTTTGAGTGGTTTTCAATTTGTGACTTGATTTCAGTTATTTCATTTGCAGATAATTGGAATTTTAAAGCGGATAGAAGTAATTGACCAATCTTTTCGTTACCCTTTATTTCACCGCTGTTAACCTTAGATGTGTAATCGGATAATATTTGAATCATTGAAGAGGTCTTGTTTAAACTATCTTCTAATTGTTTTAATTCATCATTGGATGAGATTGTGGTTGTTTGATTTTCGTTATTTGCAGCTTTGTTAATAAATTGGATTGAAGTTAATTCGTTCTTAGAGTAGATGATTTCATTTTCAATAGCCACAAATGCATAAGCACCGGACTTATCTAATCCTAGACTGTGTGCTAATTGTGATGAGGCTGGTAAACCAACTGGACCTGAAACGTATGTGTTTATGATTGGGGAAATGACTTCACCATTTGCATCTTTGTGTGTTAAAGTAAGTAAGATTTGTGCACTATTTGGGGAACTTTTGGAGTAGAATTCATGTAATAAACCAGTAGATAAATCTAAGTTATCTTGGGTTGAGAACCAACCAACAACTTGAAGATCAACATTACTTCTCTTGTATAATTGGTATGTGGAAAAGTGATAACTTTCTTCAAAGATGATATCACCGTCTTTTTCAGTGTATGGAACGATATATGCAGTCTTGATAGTAACATTACCATCTTCAGAACGAGTACCTAATAAAGTACCGATTAATCTTGTACGTGTTGAATCTTTAGAATCTGAGTTGTCATGGTAAGTTGCTTCAATAACGTCTAATAATGCACTAGCATCTATAGAAACCTTTAATGGAGATATGATCCTAGTGGTTGTGTAGTTTGGTCTGGTAATATGTAATGCTGTGGATGCCATTGTATGTGTACGCTAACCTGTTCTTGGGATTTTCGAAAGGGTAAAGTTCAACTGCTTAGATCCAAGACTTAACTTTCACTTCAGACACCAACTTCAAATTGATCAGAGTGTTAAGGTGAAAAATTCATGAAAAAGAGAAAAAACGGGAAAAAAAATAATTCGTGAATTTTTTTTGGGCGAAAGCCGGGTAACTCATACACGTGATCATTTCTGCTTACGTAAGAGTGCATGTTATTTTTCTACTTTTCTGTTGATTTAATCTGTTCTGCACCAGCCCGGAGTTTGCCCTTTCGTCATTTTCGGCTACCCTTTTGGGCCAAAAATTAAGTATTTCTACTTCTATTTTTATTTTTGATTTGGCAGTTTGCCCGGCAGACAGAAAATTTTGATATATTATGTCCATATTTGTATGGGATAGCCTGAATTTCCTTGTTCAATGTTGGGCAGAGCTGTGGACCGAGAACTGGGCACTGTAGATTTCTGAATAGAACAAATTTTCCACATCTTTTTTAGATACCTTCTGGTCTGTTCTATTGTTATCCTATTCATCATCATAGCCTTGCTATATGTCCATGAGTGCATTAAATCTTGTAACATAACCTATGCGCCTCTCTTTTAAGCAATTTCAACCACTTCTTTCTTCTGCTATTCCATATAAGGGCTATCCAACCAGTTGAGAACCTAAGCACCATGGAATCAAGCAGCGATAGTAGTACTCACAAGAGTGAAAATCTATCCGAAAAGACTTCAGATAGAAAGAGTTCTGCATCTTATGGAAAGAGTTCTTTATCTGGCCTTAACAGTGGACAATCATCATCTCGAAAGAATTCCATTCCATACGTTACTGATAGTATTATCTCAGTTCAGGATTGGGAAAGTGCAACTGTCTCAGATTTCTCTAAATATTTTAAAGTCCAGTCCTCACCTAGTGAATCAAATTTGATAAAAGTTAAGGAAACTGTTACTGCACTTAAAAATGAATTAGATGAAAATGGATATTATACCTTAACTGACGGAGATACTGATTTGACATCATCAAGATATCAACCAACTGAAGATTTGTCCACTGGTGATACTGAAGTAAATGAGAAAAAAGTAGTGGATACTATACAAAAAGCTATTGAACATTTAGGTCCACCAAATGAGAAAAAGCCAAAATCCAAATTTATTAGAAAGCTAAAATATATTTCACAAATGCAATGGTCAAAATTAATTGGTATTTTTTTCGTCTTTGGAGGCCTGATTATTGGTGTTTTAGCAGCTACCATTTACGCTGTAAAAAAAGAATCCAATGGTGATTTCCGTCGTGTTAATACTTCTGTCTTCGGTAAGCAGTATAGAAATTTGGTGAACATTAGAACAAGTATGGTTGATCCAGACACACCAAACAAATTTAAGAGTTGGATATCTTCACAACAAGAAGAATGGCAATTAGCATTTAGCGATGAATTTAATTGTGAAAATAGAACATTTTATTCTGGTGACGATCAATTCTGGGAAGCTGTAGATATTCACTATGCCGCTACTGATAATATGGAATGGTTAGATCCATCTCATGTAACCACTAAAGAGGGTTCAGTTAGAATCACAATGGAAGAACGTAAATCTCACGGATTAAATTATACTTCAGGAATGTTACAAAGCTGGAATAAACTTTGTTTTACGCAAGGTTATGTTGAAACCTCTATCAAAATGCCAGGAACTAAAGAGGCAATTGGATTATGGCCTGCATTCTGGTCACTTGGTAATTTAGCCAGGGCAGGTTACATGGCATCAACTGAGGGTACATGGCCATATTCATATGATACATGTGACATTGGAGTTACTGCAAATCAATCTTCAAATGATGGATTATCTTGGTTACCGGGTCAAAAGTTAAATTCCTGCATTTGTAAAGGTCAAGATCATCCAAATCCAGGCACTGCAAGATCTGCTCCCGAAATCGATATCATGGAAGGATTATATGAAAATTATACACAAACGTTAAATATTGCACCATTTGATATTTGGAGATATCCTGATTATGATCACATTGCTATCACCAACTTAAGTACAACTGCAATGAATCCATTCATGGGTACTGAATACCAAGAAGCTGTCTCAGCAGTTGTCGATTCTAATCCAGATTGGTATGACAATGAAAATTTTGTGAAATTTGGAATGGAATATAGAAGTGATATGACGGATAGGTCTCAAAATTATATTAACTTTTATGTTAATGATCAACTGACATTTAGAATAACAGAAGCGGCCTTTCACCCAGAAGGTAATATTGACTGGAGAACTATTTCCAAAGAACCAATGAGTTTAATTATGAACTTAGGTTTATCTACTTCCTGGTCTAAAGTTGATACTAAATCCATTCAGTTTCCAGTATATATGGATATAGATTATGTTAGGATTTACCAACCAAAAGGTAAAATAAGTTTAACATGTGATCCAAAGAATTATCCAACCAAAGAATACATTGAAAATCATTATAATGCGTATACAAATGCCAACTTAACATCATGGAAAATGGCTGGTTATAAATTTCCCGAGTTCTCTTTAAATAAAAAGTGCCCAAAGAAGTGATAAAACTAAGGACACATCTGATATTTCCGCTGTTTAATTTTAAACGGAAACATCTACTTACCATTTCATACTGCGGGTGGTCTGTAAACATAATTAGTAAAACTCCAACACATCACATTCTTTTCTTATGTTATAAATAATATTAGTTTTATAAAAATTTAAATGATACTTCCATTTTAGAAACCAGAAATGTAACAGATTTGATGAAATTAAGAAGATTCATCTGATATTAAGAAGATTCATCTGATATTGGACCGACAGAGCCTCGTGACTAAAGCACGTGATATAGACGTCGATCGGCGCGTTTACGTAAGCAATTGCCATTTTGGGAAATCCCAAAATTTTTCAGATTTCTTTTTCATGATTTTTTTTTTCCCAGGTCGGCTACACCTTTTGCTTAGTATTTCTCCTTGTTAGAATTATTACTATTTACACACACCTATTCTTCCCAACATTTGTCACACAATCAAGATAAAGATATATTATCCATCGAACAATGTCTGAGAAAACATACAAAAAGATAAATATTGAACCATTCTATGCTGGTTCTGCAAATGCATCAATTTCTGGTGATGGTGTATTGCAAGCAACTGCAGTTTTAGAAGATATTGTTGTCATCAACAGATTAACCAACCAAATAATACACACAATCCAAGGTGATGGTACAGATGTTACTAGTTTACGTCTTTCCAACGATGGTAAGAAATTAGCTATTGTCTCATTATCTCAACAATTGAAATTATTTGATATCGTCAAGGGTGAATTCTACAAATCATACAAACTTTCAGCAGCAACATATATTTCCGCATGTGACCAAACATCATCACTTTTTGCTTTCGGTCTTACCGATGGTAGTGTTGTTGTTTGGGATATCGAAGGTTCGTTCATAACACATAACTTCAAAGGTCACGGTGCAACCATTTCTGCGCTTTCATTTTTCGGTAACTTAAATTCTAAAAACTGGAAAATTGCCAGTGGTGATATCATGGGTACCGTTAAAGTATGGGATTTAGTTAAAAGAAAATGTGTTTTTACTGCCAAGGAACATAGCGCAGCTGTCAGAGGTGTCAATTTTGATAAAACCGGTGACTTATTTGTTTCCGGTGGTAGAGATAATTTATTAATGCTTTATAGCACCAAATCATGGAGAGAAATCAAATCAATTCCTTTAGAAGCCACAGTTGAGTCTACTGGTTTCATAGAAATAGATGGACAAAATTTCATATATACCGGTGGTGAAGGTTGTGTTTTATACGTTTGGGATTTCAACTCTGAATCATTATTTGCAAAGTCCAAGAAACCATTAGAAACATCCGAAGAATTATCAATTACTGAAGTGATACAACTTAATGAAGATACACAAAAGTTAATCATGGTTTATTCAGATCAATCTATACTAGATTTAGATTTTTCTGTTGATTTAGATGAATCAAATCACATAATTCCATGTTCAAGAATCATGGCGGGTAACCACGGTACTATTGCGGACTTAAGATACGTTGGTCCAGACAGATCTTTATTAGCATTAGCCACCAACTCACCATCATTAAGAATCGTCGATTTATACAACAAACCATTAGACATGAATATATGCGAAGGCCATACTGATCTTCTAAACATGCTCGACTCAACTGTTGACGGTATGTGGTTAGCAACTGCATCTAAAGATAATACCGCAAGATTATGGAAGTTTGACCAATATTCAGAAAATTTTGAATGTTTCGCAGTATTTGAAGGTCATGCATCATCAGTCACTGCTGTTGGATTACCAAGAACCCCAATTGCAGAAGATGAACAACCTAAATTTTTAGTAACAGCATCCGAAGATTTGACAATCAAGAAATGGAGTATTCCAAAGTTCACAAAGGGCACGAAATTGCCACTTGTTATCAAGAACTCAGATTATACCAGAAAGGCACATGAAAAGATGATCCATGCGATCGATATCAGTCCAAACAACGATTTCCTTGCAACTGCAAGTCATGATAAAACTTCCAAGATTTGGGATTTACAAGGCGGTGAAACTTTACATATTTTACGTGGACACAAGAGAGCTGTTTATGATATTGCATTCTGCCATTACGATAGATTAATTGTTACCGCAGCTGGTGATCAAACTGCTAGAGTTTGGAATTTAGAAGACGGTTCTTGTGTTAGAAGTTATGAAGGCTCCTCAAATGCAGTCCAAAGAGTTGCATTCTTAACTAAAAATCAATATATTGTTGGTGCCGGTGCTGATGGTTTAATCAAGATCTGGGAAGTTTTCAGTGGTGAATGTGTGAATACTTTAGATAACCATGATAACAGAATATGGGCATTAACTGTTAAGGACAATGGTGACGAATTCATTTCTGCAGACTCGGATGGTGCAATTACAATCTGGCAAGATAATACAGCAGAAGCAAATGCCGAAAAGGAACTTGCAAAGAAGAGAGAAATCGAAAAAGATCAAGATTTAAGAAACCGTATACGTGAAGGTGATTGGGTTAATGCTTTCATGTTAGCATTAGAATTGAATCATCCAATGAGATTATACAATGTGATAAAGGAATGTATATCGAAGAACGATGATCCAGAATCTACAATTGGTTCTTTTGAATTAGAAAAATTAATTGGAGAACTTGATGATGATAAGATCTTATTACTTTTCAAGAGAATCAGAGATTGGAATACCAATGCCAGATTATTTGAAGTTGCACAAAAGGTTATCAGAGTCATTCTTGATAAGTGTGATTTAGACAAACTTTACCAAATCAAGGGTATCATGCAATATATCGATGCCATCATTCCATATTCTGAAAGACATTACAACAGATTCGACGGTTTAATCGAGCAAAGTTATATTCTCGATTACGTTTCTAGAAAGATGGATGAACTTTCAGCATAAATTATGTACCTTTATATATAGACCAGCTTGATTTAACATTAAAAAAACAAGCCCTAATAAGGAAATTGATAAATCGACCAAACGTTGTCTGATCGATCGAAGCAGGAAGCAGGAAACAGTAATCGGTAAACGCCATGCGCATACAAAATTTTGTATATGCGCATTTTCTGGAATTTTGTATGTGATGTGAATTGAAGACTCGGTCGTTGGAGATTGGAGAATGGATATATCATCATTTTTCATTTTATGTCAAGTACCTATATTCTGCCAGAGCAACACATACACACAGCAACCATCATGCTTAACAGATCAACAACACCAAGGTTCTCAGAGACAACCAACAAGAAATTTGAACATAGGAGTGACAACACTGATGCCGATTATTGGAAGGGTGTTGTAGATGTTCCGGTGAGTGATTGGTCCTACGATATTGACAAGTTTGAAAAGGATACACCATCCAGAAGACTGAAGATCAATTTCCAAGATGAAGTTTGCAAAAGAGTGAAAGGTGTGACATATATCTTCAATTGTTGCAAGCAACTTCGATTGTCAAGATTAGTCGGGTTAACCGCAGCCACAATCTTTCATAGATTTTACATGATTGCTGATATGAAACAATTCCATTATTACGAAATTGGAGCAACATCTTTATTTATCGCATGCAAATCCGAAGAATGCAGAAGAAATTTGAAAGATTTTGTTAAGATATGTGCCAAGATTGCTGTTGGAAAACCGGAACCAATAGATGAAGAATCAAAAATTTACTGGAGATGGAAAGATCTTATTGTCAAATTAGAAGAACTCATACTAGAAAAACTCAATTTTGATGTCACTCCAGATAATCCATATGTTATCACCATGGAAGCGTTGAAGATGAATACCAATGCTGCAACCTCTCAATCTGCAAGCGATGAGGTCAGTGATGAATGGACTAAACAGACAGCAGAGTTATTTGCCAATTGCACGTTCCTCTTTGAACTCTTTTCAAGATTACCAATCTGTCTCTTTTGGCCTGTGAACTCTGCATGTGCTTTAATTGTCATTTTGAGCTCGAAAAAAACACAGACGACGTTTCCGGAAGGTTTTATCCATGACGCCTTCTGCACAGATTGTGACGCCGTGATTGCATGCTACAACGACGTCATCTCCTTGGCCACCGAAGTAGAGGTGTTGGACAAGTATTTCCGGATCCTCCCCTTCATCCCAAGAACCACCCATTCTGAGATCGAGGCCCTCTTCAACGGAACCACGGAAAGCACTCTGACCTTGTAAGCTGAGCCGATGAGCAGAAATGTCCGGTTGCACTGCCCGGATCGAGAGGGCAACTTCTGGCGTCCCAGCTTCCCAGATCCTCCACTCACCCCCAGGATCTGGGACTTTCCCCTGTTTGTTGTTGCTACTTGTTCCTCGTCTCTGCGTTGTCTCTCTACATCTCCAGACATACTCTGACATTCGCCCCACTACAGACAGACATCACACAGACACACAAACGCAATGTCTTTAGTATCAGCAGCTCCTTCCTCTAAGATGAACAACGTAAGTGCAAACCCAAACACCAAATAGATAGACACACTGTATACAACGTGTATAGGATAACTAATACCACCACTCATGAATATCAAGATACTAACACTCATTCCCTTCATACGGCTCAACGTTATATACTCTAGCTCACAGCAGAGGAAATCCGTCAACGTAAGTTCTTAAAACGTGGTTTGCAATTATCCGTTCTGGTTTTAGGTCAATGTGGTACCGGTAAATCTACATTCATCAACACTTTATGCGATGAAGACATCTTTGCAACCAATAGATCTGCCCCAGCAGAATTGTTGTTAGAAGAAAGTACTGCAAGAATCTACGAAGGTGGTACACAAATCAGTTTAGATATCACAATGGCCCCAGGTTTTGGAGATTTCATTGACAATAGAACCTCAACTTCTAAGATTGTCGAATTCATTGACAAGCAATTTGAAAAGATGCTCAGTGAAGAATGCAGAATTCAAAGAAATCCAAAGAGTAAGGATACAAGAATTCATGCTGTTTTATACTTCATTAGACCAACTGGTAAAGGTTTAAGAGAATTAGATATTCATTGTATGAAAGAGTTAAGTACCCGATGCAACCTTATTCCAATCATTTCTAAGGCTGATATGTTAACCGATGAAGAAAGAGACTCGAATAGAAAATTGATCATGGATGACATCAGAAAATATGACATCTTAATTTATGATTTTTCTGCTTGTTTTGATGATGTCGATGAGGAAGAAAGTAGAAGTATCATGGATTTAGTTCCATTTTCAATGATTTCTGGTACCGAAAGAAAGATTATTGATCAAATTGAACACAAAGTTAGAAATGTTCCACATGGTGTTATTAAAGTTGATGATCCTGAACACTCAGACTTTATGGTTTTGAGAACTTGTTTATTAGGTGCATGTCTTCAAGATTTAAAGGAAACTACCCACTCTGTTTTCTATGAAAGATATCGTACTACAATGTTATCCAAATCAAACGTTATTGGTATTATGGAAAAGACAGATGAACCATCTGATAACATTATTTCTCGTTTATCCAAATCAGATGATGTAATTTAAACGATGTTATTATACATGAATTAGCTATGAATGAAATGAATTAAATAAGTATATAAGTATAGAGCGTGTAGAGTTTATAAATGAGTAATAAAAATCTTTAAGCTGTAAAACAAACACGCTAAACATTTAGGCTCATTCCCACACACATTTTTCAGATGAGACACTTCCCAATACGGAAGGTTACGCGAACACAAAACACAATCCAAATTTTATTCGGATCAATGCTCACGAAATTCAAGGACGTTTCAAACTCGATCGATGGTGGCCTTTGATCTCGATGGGTCATGCGTGGTCCCAAATATAGACAACGTGCAGCGACAATGATATCGAAGCAGAGTATAGAGAGACTTAAGAAAGAATGCAAGTACAAAGAGAAAGAAATTGACCTGTTAAGTTATTTCATCCAACCTGACATCAAATTGATGATGCCTTCGTTATTGATCGAAGGAGCACCATCCAGTGGTAAGACGTTCACATTGAAGAAGTATTTGTATGCGATGAAGATAGAATATGGGATTGACTCGATCATCATTGAGTGTGATTATTGCTATACACAACGAGAGATTTTGAGAAAGATACACAAATCATTAATGGTGCATTATGATTTAGCGTTCACGTCTGTTGAAAAGGATATTATGACGTGTGACGGGTTGAGTACGTTTCCGGGAAGTCTAAGGCAGATGATCAAGTATAGAAACGAGCAACACTCCCATATTCCAATTAAACCGATCATAATAGTATTGGATAAAGTTGATAAATTACCAAGATATGAAAATCCTGGCGAATTAGTACGATGTTTATCGAAATTACACGAACAAAGTAATGAAGATTTGAATGATTTTTGTTTTATATCCGTTGCCACGAGATCAGATTTTATGGATATTGGAACATTATCGATTCCTACGATCAAATTCCAAAGTTATGGACTCAAAGAGTTTAAGAATATCATTTATTTGCAACATTGTAAAGACTTTTGGTACGTTGTTGATATATGGAAGAAAAAGTATGATAAAAACAACGAAGAAACAGACGATGAGGATGATGATGATGGAGAGAAAAATACACCTCCACCGCCGGGTAAGTTAGAAATCGCCGACGACGATAAAGATAAATTCTTTAGACAATTTGTAGATATGATATTAGATACGTATTCTGCATATGTTGGATTAAGTTTAGACGTTGTCATTCCGATCTTGCGTCGTATTTGGCCTGTCTTCATTGATCCTATAGTTAGGAAGGGGAAACTAGTCAAAGGTGCCAATGATGCATTTACTACATTCATGTTAAACAAGAAATTATTCAGTCAAGAATTTTCGGTTGTTACAAAATTAGATAATACCGACATGTCAGTTTTAGATCATCAGAATGAAGATCAAGAAAATAGCGATGATTCCATTGATACTAATGAAAATAAAAAGGGTCATTATGATTTATCCGTCAAGACCAAATATCTCGTTATTGCTGCATTTTTAGCATCTTATAATGAAGCTAAATTCGACAGACAATTTTTCAGTAAAAGTAGTCAATACAGTGCCACATCTATCATCAAACACAGACAAAAGAGAGTCAAGACCAGCGATAAAGGTGATGGTAAATTAAGAAGAGACATGTCTGCGGCGTTACCTTTCCCACTTGAAAGATTATTAGCTATTCTTCATTCGATATGGGCAGAGAATGTTGGTGATGTTGAACTATTCGACGATGTTGAGTTGATGAGTGAGATAGCCACATTATC
The DNA here is from genome assembly GCA_030569835.1 of Pichia sp. NRRL Y-27261. Lineage (NCBI taxonomy): Eukaryota > Fungi > Ascomycota > Pichiomycetes > Pichiales > Pichiaceae > Pichia > Pichia sp. NRRL Y-27261. The sequence continues at coordinate 38,447 of JAJMLU010000039.1, forward strand.
ATCCTTAAAGACTCTAATTAAATTGAAAAATGGTGATACCATCGGTGGTCAAACGAAATGGAAATGTAATGTTCATTGGAATGTTGTTAAAAAGTTCGCAGTTGACGTTGGATTTGAAATTGAGAATCATTTACAAGAATGATTGTTTGTAATTTGTATATTAATAAAAACGTACATTAAGCGATTCAATTTATTTATATTTTATACAGGAAATACATTCTTTCGATCAAAAAAACCAGTATCGATAAGAATATGGGGAATGGGTATTGTGATTATTAAGGGAGGCGACTCACCACATATCTTCTTGATCACCATTGATTTGAGTTGCAGGGATATCACCGGCAACCGAACGACAAGTATTTTCAATTTCTGGATACAGCAATTTGTATCCCAATTGTGCATATGCCGACTTGATCTTTGATCTTATAAGTTTGATGTTCTTTTCGTACAATTGAACGTCTTCTGGACTATTTGTTGTTTCGATTAAGTTATCTTCTGAAGAGTAGAATGAGTCAACACTTTTCTGAATTTCGTTTAATGATTTGATTATCTTTTCTGAATTGATCTTCTTACCTGTATCATCTTCTGATTTTGATTCTGCAAGTAGTATCAATATTTGATTTATTCTATTAAGTGCACCAATTAAGATGAATCTTTGAAATCCAGTTTGGATACCGAATTGTATACCATCCCGATTTGAATGGTTTTCACCATCTTTTAAAGCATCACTGAAACTCTCTTGGTAAAACTGATCTTCTAGATCCAGTATCGAGTCGAAGTCCATGGTTGGTTGTGTTTGGCGTGGTTGTTGTGATGGCGAAAAGAAAGGAATGTCAATTAGTAATGACAATTTGATAGTCGACCGAGAAATTTTTTCCTGCATCGGGCAAAGCGAGAAGCGAGATAGTGAACATGAAGACCGGCAATTCATGTTGTGGATTTTGAGTTGTTTTTCTTTTACGGGACGATCGATTACGCGATATACTCATATCTACAAGATCAGTGCCATGCCGGTCAAACGTGTCAATTGGGATGATGAGGTTGAAGAGGGCGAGAGTCGAAAGAAAGTCAAGAAGGATCAATTTTTAGACGATGATAGTAGTGACGAAGAAGTTATTGACGAATCTGACGAGGACAAAAATGACAACGGAAGTGACGATTCTGACGAAGAAGTCGAAGAGTTAGAAGAAGAAGATGAATCAGAGGATGAAGTCAAGATTGAAGCATTTAACATGAAAAAAGAGTATCGTCAGGGTGGATTCAATGACGCAGGAACATACATCAAGAATGACTATGGGTATTCTAGTGATAGTAATAGTGAAGATGAAGACAATGCTGAAGATTCCAATCTCAAGAACGTTGATAAAGAAAGTATGAAGAAAGCGTTCAATGCTGAAAAGTCATTACGAGAAGTTCAAGACAACAAGGACCATCAAAAGAGTGAGATAAATGACGCCCTTGGTAAGTTATGCGAGTACTTGAAGAATGACGACGACACAGCCGGTGAATGTATGCAACGACTGTATGCTGTTGTGAAGAAGAACAAAAAGAACAAGGGCAAGAAGAACAAAAAGAGTGAAGAAGATGGCAGTAGTGGCGATGTTAATGCAGAGATCGAGGGCATCAGCCACTGTGTGGCGGTGCTCGAACCACGGTACAGTGAAATTTTGTGGATGTCCCGTTCTGCCCTGGAGAAGCTGGGGAAGAGTTAGATAGATCTCAGATCGATTTCGATCTGTTGGTACAAATCGTGAATTCCGAATGTCCATTCAGACGTTAGAACAGTTCTAAATGACATCACGATGATGAATCCATCGATTTGAAGGTTACGGTAGGGAACGGAACACGGAACGTTCTGTGGAATGGCTAGATAACAGTTTTTTCTCTCCAGCCCTGCTGGAGGTCATCCATTCTTGAACCTTCTGTTGTTTACTATTCAACTAGCGTGTAGAGTAAGACCTGTATATACCACACGAGTAACGAAGAACCAATTTTGAACGACAACAGCAAGTGGGACGTAAGTGTAAGACGGCCAGGACCAATCCCAGACTTGCCATAGGTTCCTCGGAGTTGTGAACACAGCAAGCTATAAAGTGGAAAATTGTTCCAGAAAGCATCGAGGAGTGGAAATGTCGGGCTCCGGTGCACTCCGGGAGTGGTTGACGTGAGCTGCCCAAAGCGGAAAGCGGAATGGGCTGGTTAAGTGGGGGCCAATTGTCTGATGATTCCGCATCAAAGAAATGGAAGACTAAAATGTGCAAAAACTGGATCGAAACTGGTAACTGCAGATATGGTAAAAGATGTTGTTACAAACATGGTGAAAATGACGATGGTTCTTTGATCAACAAC
>JAJMLU010000040.1:0-35821 GCA_030569835.1 Pichia sp. NRRL Y-27261
TACCGTGAACACCAACGTTGGCAATGGAACCACCGGAGGTGATCAAATCTTCGCATAATTCAAAAGTAGATGGAACACCGACACATTCGATGGCGACATCGACACCTGGTTCTCTGCCTGGAATGAGGTCGGTGGTGTAGGACATAACGGTATCTGTCAATGCTTGTGTAGAAACCTTACCTGGGTTGATGGTGTGGGTAGCACCTAACTTTGTAGCTAATTCTAATCTTTCATCATCCATATCAATAGCGATAATTTGCTTTGGGTTGAGGGTCTTGGCAGATAACAATGCGGATAAACCAACTGGACCTAAACCGACAATGGCAACAGAATCGCCAGCTTTAACACCACCGTTCTTGACACCGATTTCGTAAGAGGTTGGAATGGCGTCACATAACATCAATAACTTGTCGTAAGAAACACCCTGTGGTGCCTTGAATAAAGATGTGTCACCAAATGGAACTCTCACGTATTCGGATTGAGTACCGTCGATTTCGTGACCGAAAATCCAACCTGAAGTACCTTCATTACCGTTACAGTGGGATTGTAAGTTCTTAGTACAGTAATAACACTTACCGCACGCAGTGATACAAGAAACGATACAGATATCGCCCTTCTTGAAGTTCTTGATTTCGGAACCGATTTCTTCAACTTCAATGATTGCTTCGTGACCTAAAACAACACCTCTCTTTGGGTCCTTGTCGACCAAGGCGGTGGTTTCTGGAACATCACCCTTTAAAATGTGTAAATCGGAACCACAGATAGTAGTTGCGACAACCTTACCAATGACATCAGTTGGAGAGACAATGGTTGGCTTTGGAATGTCGTGCCAGGAAATAACACCTGGACCCATGTAAGTTAATCCTTTCATCATTTTTGTATGTTTAATTGTGTTCTTTTGTGTGTATGAGTAGTGAATCAATTGCTTGTTGTGAGAAGATTCAAAGGAACTACAGGAGTATAGTGGAAGAAGGGTGGGAGGAAAATGGGGGGAAGTAGGTCAATTTAACCTGCCAGAGGCTAGAGGAGATCGATCAAAGGAGGAATTGACACATGGTGATGGCTTGCTAGATAACGTGGGTCGGCAAATCGTAAATTGTCAGTGGGTGCAGTGGGTCATCTATGCTGGGTCGAGATCTGATGGAATGGAACCACTCACCGAATCCGGGGGGGAATGGACGATATTATGGGAGTTTTGAAATAGCCTCCGAGAAACCAGTGATCATTGTCATTTTCTGGAAGCTCGAAGCTGTCAATGGCAAAAATTCAAATTTCAGGCCCCGGGGAGGGAGGCATCACGATATGGTCGGGGGCATTGCACAGCCTCGAAATTTCGGAGATTATATTTTCGGCTTTTCTCTTTTCTCTCCGATCCGTTTAAGTGTACACGACTTGGTCGTCCATTTCATCAAACACTTCGTCTTCAAGCTCGTCTTCAGGACTCGAGTAGAGGATGTTGTTCACGACAGAGATGGGGAGGTCCCAGACACCACTGGTGCCACTGGTCAAGTATCTCTCCATGTCGCTTGGCTTGAAGTTTTTCAATTGTGTAACGATGATTCCGGAATCATCGACGATGTTTCTGTTATCATTCAATGGCAATGTCAAGAGCTCGATATCGTATAGTGCGATGGCGATGTACATGTACATCATGAGCACGATGACGTACGATGGAACGGCCAATGCCCACCATCTGCTTGGGTAGTAGTACACGCCTAGTTGGTTGAGCACTCTGTCTGGCAAGAACGACCAACAGATCCAAACAAATAGAAAGATGCATGCAATGACATAAGATGCAAACCCCTTGTATTCGGCTTGTGGAGTAACGGTTGTGGAAACAGTGACGTCTGATTCTCTTGCCAATTCATCGGAGACGACGCTCAGTGGATCTTGTGCGTCTTTCAAGCTGACATTGCTGGCGTTGTTGTGATCTAGGTAGATTGAGCTTGTAGAGTTGTTCCCGCTTGTGATTGAGTAAAAGTTTGGCAATAGAGACTTGATAGATGTTGTAGATAGGGAAAGGACTTTGTTATGTAGAAATCCCGGAGTAAGTGCACCTGGCGTTGGAGATACCGATTTGGCGGTTTCTGCAGAGATAATGTCTTGGAGAGTGGAATTGTTTGTTGTGATTTCTTCTTCAATGACTATTTCCGTCTGCAGGACTTCCTGGATGGTGACGTGTTTCTCTTCAGTGGCTTTGGCGTCATCGTTCTCGTTGTTGCCTGCACGGAGAGACGTGTTTGGCTTGGGAGAGGCGGACTTGAGGGCGGACGCACGGACAGCAGAGTCGTCGGTCATAGATAGGTGGCTGGGGATGTGTATGTCCTTATATAGCTGGGGGACAACAGGGTTGGCGGGGGATCAGGTGTGTCTGCAAAGCTCAGCTGTAGTGTCAAACGGAATGCTCAGCTGAAAGCTCAGCGGGACGGGCCAAGGCCCGACAGAACTTGCGGGACCGTGCTGGGTGCGTCGATCGACGCGGACCGTGGCTCAGCGGCGGCCAGGCCGGGTAACTTTCCGTGGCGGAGCGGCCACAGTCAGCGCCCGCCCGCTCTGCACGTTATCTGTAAGCAAGACTGACCTGACTCCTCCTTATTTACCGTGGCCACTGGCCATTGGTAGAGAGCCATCTCTTCCGGAGTAGCATTTCCTATCCAGGACCCCCAGGGGAGAACGTCCACCACCACACACGCAGAGACACTACACCAGCCGGTATCCAGCAACCGTCCCCGTCGCAATTGCATCCACAGAGAGAACGCACACTGCACTCACAGAGCCCCCTATATCTACACATTATTAATCGTTTATTTACACCATAATATCCTAGAAAATAGATAGCAAACACAGACACACATCACAGATACACACAAATATGGGTACGTATCCGGCAATTCGATGATTCCTCTATCCATTACGAGCAAAAGTACTAACATTCCCCCCACTTTCACCTCCAATTACACACAGGAACAAAGAAAATGTCATTAACCGAGTTTATGGCGGACCCTAGTCTGGGTACGCCATCATGGATTGAAGATGACTTTGATATAACCAGCACATTGAATTCGAACAATTTCAATTCCCCATCGCCATCTCCATCGCCATTTGGAGAGAGCAGATACGATAACAGCAGATACGACAACAATAGATTTGAAAGTCGATTCGATAACAATAGAAACCACAGTTTTGGAAACAACCGAGGCAGTATCGGAGGCCCCGATCACGGACATCAAGAGAGCCATAGAGACAGAGACTTCCCTGACTTGAACAATACGTCGTGGAGGCATTCTGCCGTTTTGTCGAGTCCACAACATCAAGTTCCTGCTTATAATATGAAAAACACAAACATTGTTGTATTTGACAACATTCCTTCCAACTGTACCCGACAATTGATCAAGGAGTTGTTTGAATCGAGATATACGAAATTAGAAACATGCCATGTGTTGTTAGATCCATCCGATTCCACACTCAAGAAGAAACTAGCGTTTGTGTTTTTATATTCATCACAAGATGTACAGAAAGTTCTTAAATGGAACGGCAATATAAACATCGAGCGGATGAGATTCATCATTGATTCCGCCACGCCTAATGAATTCCAGTCGGTGTTGCAATTCAACAATGAGCATGACTACAACGAAGACGCCGAAGATAAAAGAATCGAGAATGCAGAGAAGGAGTCTCGGGTTGAACGGAATTCCAGAGACAGGTCGAGAAACAACAGTGTTTCATCCACACAGCCATCGGGCACACAATTGAATGCCAAACCGAAGGTGAACCCATTTGGTAATGCCAAGCCTGTTGTCATTCCTGAGATCCCAATCATTTCCGAAAACACGAAGGATATCGCCAAAGCATTGGATATAGAGAGTCGAACGCATTCACAACCTAAGGTGAATCCATTTGGTAATGCGAAGCCTGTTACAGTACCTGATATTCCGATCATTTCGGAAAACACGGCAGAAATCGCCAAGTCGTTAGACATAAATTCGCCGCTATCCCCACATAAAACGAATGTTGCACCACAGTTACACCATCCTAAGGTGAATCCTTTTGGAAATGCGAAGCCTGTGGACACGTTGTCGAAGCAATTAGAAATAGAGAAGAAGATCTCCAAGGCTGCGATCAACGAGACGACGTTTGATATGACGCTTATCCATGAAAAGGCCAAGGAAGCAGTGAAGAGGGATGGAGAAGGGGTGAAGATCCTGAAGAGGAAAGATTCGATCGATGCCGGTAAACCAGAAGAATCGTCGACGCCATCTACTGCGTCATCTGCACCGGGCAGTAAAGGATACAAGACGACGCTGGGATTCGAGCGGAGAATCGCACGAGAGTTGAGTGAAGAGGAGTATGAAAAGGAGATGAAGAAGCGGAATGAACGCAATCAACAGCAACAACTACAGCAACAACAACCTAGCAGCGGAAGCAGTACAGGTAATGGAATGCACAATGGTGCTGTCAATGCGAACAACAATACCACCACTAATAAAGATAAGTTGATGAAGAGCACGTGGCGGACGTCCAATCCTCCGCCTAGTCGATTCAACGGAGCAACCAGCAAATACAACAACAACAACAACAATGGTAGCGGCAATGGTAACAGGCACAGTTCAGGACCAGGGTATAATGGTCAACAAGGGTACAATAACAACAGTAGCACGCGTTCGCATCGTCGGGACAGTGCCAGTGGCGAGAAAGTAGAAGAAGGAGAGAAGGCTGGAGAAGTTGAAGAGTTAGAGCCAGCCGTGATTAAGGAAGAAGCGGTTGTTCCTGAAGTTGAAGAGGTTAAGGAAGAGGAAAAGTCAGTAGAGGTTGAAGAATCCAAGTCCGAGACTCCTGTAAAGAGCGAGGATGTTGAAGGAGAGAAGGAGAAGAGTGTCGAAGAGCTCAAGAGAGAGAGAAAGTTGAAGAAGCAGAAGGAGAAGAGAAAGGAGAAGGCTTTGAAGAGGAAGGAAGCCGCTGCAGAAGCAGCAGCGAATGCTAGTGCCAATGCATCTAAAGAGGCATCTAGTGAGGATGTCGTTGCAGCTGTTGAAGAGAGTACAGAAAATATAGAAACGAAGGAAGAAGTGAAGGCTGTTGAAAGTGAGGCCAAGGAAGGTGATGAGGCCAAGGAAGGTGATGAAACCAAAGAAACTGGAGACGCCGAAACTCCGGACTCTGCTGCGGTTTCTGAGATCTCCGAGACTGCTGAGTCCACCGGGGAAGTCTCCACCCTGGGTCGTGGCAGAGGCCGTGGACGTGGCCGTGGGCTTCGTGGCGGTCGTGGCTTCAGCGGCAGAGGCCGTAGCGGTCGTGGTGGGTTCACTGAAGGTTCATGGAGAGAGAAGGAGAAAGATAAAGACGGTAATCCAGTCAGCACGGGGTACGTCTCCTCGAGAGGAAGAGGCGGTGCCAGGGGCGGCCGTCGTGGAGGGTTCTATCCGAACCTTGTCTACCACAAGCCTGTCGATGCCCCTGCTGCTGCATCCGCTAAGAGTGAGTCCTCCGACTAGCCAGCTATATAGAGTAATGTGTAATAGCCAGTAATGAAAGTACAACTACTACAAAAAGTGTAAAAGAAGGCCCCCCAGCCAACATAGTGATCGGTATCGGGTTTCCCAGGCGGTACGATCTGGGATCCGTGCATTGCACTCAACAGCCCGGCGGGGGGCCCTCCCCGTGGGGAAGACCGCCCGTCAAGCCAACCGTCCGCAAAACGCTCCCATTGCCCGCCCGGCCACTTTGCAGCCGTCGGGCGGGCAGCAATTTCTTGTGGAGCTGCCCGGCGCTTGCACGCCCAGGATCCTCTCAGGAGGAAGCGGCGGGGGTCCGGCGGAACCTGGTACGTTCCCCCGGCGCCGCTGCGCGGGACGGAGTAGACCACCGAATTTCCCACTCGCGGGGGCTCTGTCGGGGGGGACAGCTTGTGTGGGCGAGTACGCACGGAGTAGTGCCGGCGGGGGGGCCTTCAAAGTTTTCAGCGCTGCCCACTGGGCCACGCTGCAGAAACAGCGGGCGTTTGCTTTCGGGCGGGACATGGGGCGAACGCTGGTGCACGGGTGTTTGGCGCGGGCAGGATTTTTCCCTCTCCAGGCTGCCGGCCTGAAAATTTTTTATTCTACAGAGACACTTTTATCGGTAGTCACTTACAGATAGACACCTCTTTGCTTTTACATTAGTTTTTCTTCCCTCCCACATACACACATCACATCCACCAACACATCATGAACAGAGGTAGAGGCGGTTTCAGAGGCGGTCGTGGAGGCAGACCTGCGTTCGCTCAACAAGGTCCTCCAGACAGAGTCTTCGAAATGGGCTCCTTCTTGCACGCTTGCGAAGGTGATATTGTCTGCAGATCCATCAACGACAAAGTCCCATACTTCAACGCCCCAATATTCTTAGAAAACAAGACACAAGTCGGTAAGGTGGACGAAATCTTAGGTCCATTAAACGAAGTCTTCTTCACAATCAAGCCTTCAGAAGGTGTCCAAGCAACTTCTTTCAAAGAAGGTGATAAATTCTACATCGCTGCCGACAAATTGTTACCACTCGACAGATTCTTACCAAAGGCCAAGCCAGTGGGACCTAAGGCTCCAAAGAAGAAGGGTCCAAAGGGCGCTTTCCCAGCTGGTAGAGGCGGCCGTGGTGGCTTCTCCAGAGGTGGTGCCGCAGGTGGCCGTGGTGGCCGTGGCGGTTTCTCCAGAGGTGGTGCCGGTGCCGGTGGTAGAGGCGGTTCCAGAGGTGGCTTCTCCAGAGGTGGTGGCAGAGGCGGCTTCTCAAGAGGCGGTGGTAGAGGTGGCTCCAGAGGTGGTAGATTCTAATCGATCTCAAATCTCAAATCTCACATTTATAAAAATCATCATACACTGTATAACCTTCCCGTTTAATTATCGTTTTGAAACATTTTACTAAAAGAAATTACTAAAAAGGAACTAATATATAAAATTCAAACGTGCAGTCAAAACCCCGAATCCTAAAAGCTAAGTGAAATCTTCATCGATTTCGTCAGGTGCTGAAACAACATTGTTCTTAATGGTGTTCAAGATCCGAACCTTCATGCCATCGAGTCTCGTGAACTTGTCGAAGTTCTTGGCCGCAACGGCAATCTCGTCAGAATTACCGTTTCTAACAGCTTCTATAAGCTTACTAGAAAATTCAAATTCTTTAGTACTTTGGAAACTTGGATCCCATTGAACAAATCTTTGTAACACAGCATTGGCACTCGCATAATCGTTGCTGTCGGCAAGTCTGCAGAGAATGGCCTTCAAGAAGTATTCTTTTAATGACCACTTGGCAAGACTGTTGTTCAGAGACTCTTGAGCAACTCTCTCGTATGTAGTCGCAGCTTTGGTGTATTCCTTAATTGAATCATCACAATATAAATCCGCTGCCTTTAAGGCACACTTGTTGGCTAACGCAGTAGCTGAATCGCCCTTGTACCATTCACTTGCATCTTCATAACTTTGGATAGATTTCTTAATATCGTGTAATTCATTCTCGTATAATTCTCCTAAATCAGTCTTGAAATTGGCACTTCTTCTGAATTGTCCACGTTGGACAAACATACCAATGGCCTTCTCGAGACAGTTGGCTGCTTGTTCTGGTGCTTCTAACTTGTACGACTTGAACGCTTCAACGAGTGTGTTGGCTGCTTCATCGGGAGATTCAGCCTTTAATTGACAATCAGCGGCTTGCTCAAATGCACGACCGGCATCGGCACTTCGACGTTGGAGCTTGTACAAATTGGCCGCTTGTGTGAGTAAATCGGACGCTTCTTCGTATTTGGATAGACTGGAGGCTCCTAAAAAGGAAAAGAAGCCTGGACTCTTCTTCAGTTTCTTGTTGGCCTGTATTATCGGTTTGTTCGGTTTGGTGGAAGGTTAATCATGTTAGTACTCATTCTTTCATCCTGTGGTTCAAAACATCCCATGTCTCTGTCGGCCACTTACTTCTGCAATCAATTCGTCTGGGTTGGACATCGTGTGTTTGCTGGGTGGTGTGGGGGGTCTGCAACAATGGCAAACAGAAGATAGATTGTGGCAATTCAGGTGTATCATCACCAACTTCAATCAGTCAATCTATCCCCAGCGCCCCACACAAAAATTCCCACCGGGCCGCGACATGTGCCTTGTTGTCCCCGGCCACGACACGCACCACGTTGTGAAATGATTATATCGACTGTAACAGGGTCTTTTCATGGGAACACCACCCCTTTTTAAAGTGTTAACAGATGAAATAGAGAGCTCTCTATATACTAGTATGCTTAAAGTGCCCGATATTCTACTGGAATACCTTCAAATTTGAGGCAGTGTAAATTTTAGTATTTCAGTATCTTGAAAATCTCAAGAACCTACTTGTATTTCTCCAAAATGTTTTGCAAACAACTTTCCAGGCTAGAATCGAGCGTAGATTTCATTCCAAACTACTTCTACAGCCTCTATACCCTCTGTGGAGCCCAGAAAACGCCGAAAAACGCAAAACGGGAAAAAATTTGCCACTCCAACACATGGTGTGCGGGCAAAGTACCCGTCGTGCTGTAATGGCTGTTGTCGGAAGGGTCAAGACTATGTCGCGGTGCCTTGGCCAGCACTTACAGTTCGAGGTGTCCTGTTCGATCCCTGCGGTCGGCGTTCGGCAGCCATGGGAAGCCTGGTTTGTCGTTGCCAGCAATGAGCTGGGGGACCGCTGGAGGGTAGAAATACAGCACAGCGCCCAGCCCGTGGCGGAGGCGAAGGGGACCGCATCTCGCTGGTAATCGGAGTGCTGGCCATAGATCGTTAGTTGGCTTTCACTGCAACTGAATTATCTTTTTGCATCTCTTTTTAGTGGTTGGTTGATTATGATATGAATCTATTATTACGGATTAACCTATCTATTTATATACGATACACACTCTAACACTTCTCGATGACAATGGCTGAGGCTCCTCCACCACCGTTACAGATACCGGCAGCTCCGATCTTACCACCTTCTTGGGTCAAGACAGACATCAAGGTGACAATGACTCTGGCACCAGAACAACCTAATGGGTGACCGATGGCAACGGCACCACCATAGACGTTGACCTTGGCTGGGTCCAAGTTGAGCAACTTGGTGTTGGCCAATCCGACAACGGAGAAGGCTTCGTTGAATTCAAAGTAGTCGACATCTTCGATCTTGATACCAGCGTGCTTGATGGCCTTTGGAACTGCTAAAGATGGAGCAGTGGTGAAGTCGATTGGAGCATGTGCTGCATCACCCCAACCGATGATCTTGGCAATTGGAGTAATACCTAATTCCTTGACCTTCTTTTCGGACATTAAGACTAATGCGGCACCACCATCGTTAATTGGTGATGCATTTGGAGCAGTGACGGTACCATTTTCCTTTTGGAAGACGGTTCTTGCAGTTCTTAACTTGGCTTCGTTCAACTTGGAAGTTTCTTCGTCTCTTTCAACAATCACATCAGGCTTACCTCTAATACCCTTAATTGTAATTGGTGCGATTTCACCCTTGAATTTACCATCATCATGAGCCTTTTGAGCTTTTTGGTAAGAACCAACGGCAAAGTCGTCTTGTTCGACTCTGGAAATGTTGTGGTCCTTAGCACACTTTTCAGCTGCAACACCCATCGCTTTACCATCGTATGCATCGTTTAAACCATCTCTGGAGATACCATCGACAATAGTGTTATCACCGAATCTTAAACCTGCTCTGGCGGCAGGTAAGTAGTATGGAGCGTTGGTCATACTTTCAGCACCACCAGCAACAACGATGTCTGCACAACCAGTTAAAATGGTTTGAGCACCAAGAATAACGGCTTTCATTGCACTGGCACAAACCTTGTTAACAGTAGTAGCTGGAGTATCTTCACCTAAACCAGCCTTGAGGGCAACTTGTCTAGCTGGAGCTTGACCGACATTGGCTTGTAACACGTTACCAAAGAAGATTTCTTCGACATCAGTTGGCTTGATTTGTGGAACTTTTTCAAGAGCTGCTTTGACGGCATGGGCACCAAGATCAACGTAGTTTAATGAAGATAAAGTACCTTGGAATGAACCAATTGGGGTTCTTGCGCCGGCGACGATGTAGACGTATTCTTTAGACATGTCTGGATGTGTGTGTGTTTGTCTGTGGATCACAAAGCGGAAGGTAAACACGTCGAAGAGAAAGAAGGAACAGGTGCTGAGCTTCGAGACGTACACCAAAATGGACCGATCAGAGCAGTGCTCAGCTCGCCGGAACGAACGAAACGATCGCAACGAGGAGATTTGGGTGAAAAAAAGTGGCACGCGTCGTATAGCGGGAGGAGGAGAGAGAGAGAGGGGCGGCGGTACGAGGAGAGAGGGGTGCTCACAGAGGGGAGACGTCTTCTTTCTTTGCCACGTCTGTCTGGTGTCGGGATGCAGGACAGAAGGACGGCAGCAGGAGAGAGATCATGGCACAGAGTGAGACACCGGGTTTACAGAGGGGGAAGAAGTGTCCACAGAGTGTCACAGGGAGAGAGTGAAGAGCACGAGCTGAGCCGTTGTCCTTGCACTCACCTCTTTTCAACACACAGACTTACACACCCACAGTTAACTTACACCACAATCTCAACAATTTCTCTATTCCTCCATCTGAAGTATCCTATCATCCTTTTGAAATGGAAGACCAACTCTTGTGCAACCCATCACACACCCTTCCGCCTTCCGCCCTCTCTCTCTATCTAAACTCCTACGCTGAGCACTTTGCGATTGCTTACATAATAAAATTTTTTGTAGCTGTAGATTCTGTACATTTTGCCTCATCACATCTTCCTCTTCTTCTGGCTCTTGTAAGCCCCACAACATCCCACCCCACACCCATCGCAACACCAACAAATATGGCTGCCAAATCAGACAGTTCAGCTGGCCAGAAGAAATCAAAGAACCAGCTCAGAAGAGAACGTGCAAAGCTTCAAAAACTGCAGGCAAATTCTACAACAGCAGCAACATCAGAAAAACCTGAACTACCAGCACCAGTAACGACAGAGACAGCAGTGCCAATACCCACAGTGGAGAAAGAAAAAGTCGATGATAAAGCCAAAGTCACAAAACCTAAACCAAAGGGAAGGACTAGAAAGTCTAAACTGGATATACCAGTTGTCGATTTAGATGCAAAGAAACCACTGACAGAAGAAGAAACGGCCTCTTTACAAGAATCCTATAAATCCATCTTTCAAATGTTCGACCAGCAAAACGAAGAAGTGGAAGATGCTGATAAACAAGTCACATTAGCAGATAAGAAAGAAATAGTCATTGTCAGTGATAATGATGACGATGAAGATAATAACGAAGACGACGACGAATCTAATCCTGCATCTAAGGACAAACTCACAAGGAGGAAATTCAGACAACTATACTCGATCCCACTATCTGTATTGAAAAGCGAAGCAAGATATCCGGAACTCGTTGACTGGAAAGACGCAAATTCTCCAGATCCAAGATTATTCATTTATTTGAAGTCACTGCCTAACTCAGTGTACATCCCATCACACTGGCAGGCAAAGAAGAGTTTCTTATCTTCCAAAAGAGGTATAGAGAGACCACCGTTCCAATTACCGCAGTTTATCCTAGATACAGGTATATTGGAAATGAGAAATACAAACGACGAAGCGGAAAACGAAACTACATTAAAACAAAGAATGCGTGAACGTGTTCAACCAAAGTCTGGTCAATTGGATGTCGATTATGACAAATTACATGATGCTTTCTTCAAGTATCAAACGAAACCTCCATTATTGAAATTCGGTGAATTGTATACAGAGACGACGAATAACGATGAAATCTTCCTGAAAGATACAATTTCTCGTATAAAAATAGGTGTGCTCAGTAACAAGTTGAAGTTTGCGTTAGGTATGATTGATGAAAACAACGCGGTGAAGAATAGACTCCCTCCTTGGTATTATAAAATGCAAGAATTAGGCCCTCCTCCAAGTTATCCATACATGAAAGTAGATAAAAATGGTAAGATAAGTTTCAACAATCCAAATGAATTAAATATCGGCCCACCAATCGTCACCAAACATTGGGGAACTTTAATTAACGATCTAGACGATGAAGAATCTAAAGAAGCTAAAGAAACTTCTCCAACTAAGGAGGAAATGAGCGGTTATGATCGTGCTAAAGGTGACGTTCTACTCAATACATTTGGAGAAGATCCTACAAAGAACAAATCCTATGCCAAGAAACCCAACTCTTCTTCCACATCGTCCAGCAACAAACCAAGACAACTCTACACTGTTCTTCAGAACAGCTCCAACACAGACTCAAACAGTATCTTTGGTTCTAAAACTGCATCGTATAAAATACCCCCACAATGAAGCAAATTATCAGAAAAACCGGGCTGTGCACTGCATGAACCAATTTTTTTTCCAAATCGATCTCTCTTCATTTTTGTACACTACATCTAGCACATTCTTCTTCTTTGTACTGTATAACTTCTATAGTTCTTGTAATTAAATAGACATAATAATATAAACATATTAATTATGGGAAAGAGAACACACGAGGATGCAGTTTCTTCTTCAGAACTCGGGGACGATGTCTCTGTCAAGAAGGTGAAGAAGGAGAAAAGAGAAAAGAAGGAAAAGAAAGAGAAGAAAGACAAGAGTGAAAAGAAAGATAAGAAACATAAAAAGGACACAGAAGAAGATTCTACTCCTGTCCCACCTGAAAAGGATTTGGCTATTTTTGATTTGAACAATATCATATATTCCATGTCACTTATTCAAGAACATCTGGCTAGACTTATTAAAGATGCACCTACTGCGGCTGAACTTTCCAGTTTCACCAAGAAGTTAGTCAACAGTGAAGCAAATGCAGATGTCACTTCCAAACTTTTGCTATTGACAAACAACCAGAAAATTCAATTAGCATCACAAATCAAGTCATTGTACAATGAAAACAAGTTAAAAATCTTTGATCAAATTGTCAATTTTTCAGGAAATTCAGTTTTAGAATCCGCCGATGATATTCAATTATTGATCAAGGAAAAGAACGAAAAGAAAGCATCAATTGAGAGAGATTCATCCGATGTTAAATTCTTACCTGCATTACCAGTAGTTAATGACTCCCTATTAGAAGCCAAGGTTTTCGTTCACAGATCGCTCACAAATAACAACCTCCACATGTCCAAACACGATCAAGTCCAATCTAATAACGAACGTTTAGAATATTTAGGTGATGCAGTTTTAGAAACCATCGTCTCGGATATCCTTTTCAACAGATATCCGGATTACCATGAAGGTCAATTGACCATTCTTCGTGCAACATTAGTCAAGAATGAAACCATCGAAACTTTAGCAAGAGCATACAAATTCCCAGAAAGACAACAAGAACTTTTGGATACCAACGTCAATGATACAGATTTAACAAACGGTGGTAAAGGTGGTGTCAATAAACATTATGCGGATTTATTCGAGTCTTATATCGGTGCATTATACATCGATAAGGGCATGAATGGTGATGCATATGAATTCATTAAAACTTGGTTAATGAGACTTTACTTGCCAATTTTAGAAGAACACGACGCATGCACAAAGGCAAGATACATTCATTTAAGTAGCGAGTTAGTTAACAAGTATTTGACAAACCCATTCACAAATCCAAACAGAAAGATCGTATTTACTGAAAAACCAAAATGTGATGTCATCTCAAATGAGCCTCCAGCAATTAACACATCAACTGAACCTACTGAACCTACAAAACCCGTTGAAACTTCTGAAGATAATATTAAATATCCAGTCACCATAAAATCAACAGAACCAGTCGATAAGTTGGCGAAGGGCCAACTTTATTCCTTAGTCGGTACTGCAAAATCACATCCACTTTACAATGTAGACAATAACAAGAGTAAAAGAGATTTACAATATTTTGTCGTTAATTGTATGATGGAAGATGAAATTTTAGGTATTGGTGAAGGCCAAAGTACAAAAGATGCCAGCGCCAGAGCTGCAACTGCTGCAATGTTAAATAGGAAAGCTGTTGAAAAATACCACTTGATCAGAATGATGACACCAAGAGAAGAAACTATCCAAGCACAGGCAAAACCAGAAGTGCTCAAGAGAAAGACAGGTTTTGACGTTCCTTACGTTGTCGGTCAAACTGAAATACCTGCACCTGCATCCGATGCAAAGAGTAAATTGATCACATTGTTATCGGAAAAGAGTATAGTTCCTGAATTCACCGCTGTTGCTGAATCTTCTGAAAGCGTCTTACCTATGTTCCGTACAACTTTGAAGATCAACAACAAGGTGGTTTGCAGTTGTGTCGACGCAAGTAAGAAGAAGGGTGCTAATAAGGTTGCACAATCGTACTTGGATAATGTCGAAAGATTCGGTAAGAGAACTGTCTTCAGTGCTTGTGGATTTTAATATTAGATTTAAATTTGAAGTTGTTTTTTAATTTTTATAAAGAATGTAAAAATGGTTATATAAAAGTTTGCATTACATTGAATTCGACACAGAAATAAATGATAATAAGTACTATTTTGAATAAATAATGTAGAATATATGTGTATATAGTGTGATAGACAAAACAAACAAAAGAAATTTGGGGGATGAGAATTTGAAAGGCAGATTGTTTTGCAGATCTAACCTTTTAATGAACATTCATAAATGTCATTATTGTATATGAAAACAGAAATGAATAATAATATAATTTAAATTTGCTTTATCCAAGATTGAAGACAGCATAAAGTAAAATAAAATAAATAAATCGTGGAAAGGGCATCACAGTTTAAACCAGGTAGAAGAAAAGATATATGGGGGAATTAATTATGAATTGAATTTTTGTTGCTTGAAGCTTTTTTTTCTATTGTAATCTTTCTTAAGCCATACCTAAGTATAAGTGTGCATTTTCATCAGTGACCTTATCAACAGCTGGACCGAAGGAACCAACACATTGTGCCATTGTCTTGGAGTTTCTAGAGATAACATCGGTGAAGTAGAAGTTCTTAATTGGGTTTTCTAAAGTCTTACCAGTTGGTTGTGCGGATGGAATGAATTCAAGACCAAGGCTGACAACTTCTGGAGAAACAGATTCAACAGCTTCAATCCTTAGGAGATGTGGAGCAATGTTTTCAATTCTAGCACGTAAAGCTCTAGAATCTTCGTATGGTAAACCAACACCTAAGTATTCAGAAAGTGCCTTGAAGATAGTCCAATCTTCTCTTGCGGAACCAACTGGACCAGTAGCAGCGGTGGTCATTTGTGATCTACCTTCAGTGTTAACATATGTAGCGGATTTTTCAGTGTAGGCGGTACCTGGGAGGATAACATCAGCTAATGAAGCACCAATGTCACCATGATGACCAACGTAAACAACGAATGCATCAGTTGGGATAGATTTTGGATCGATTTCATCGGAACCGAATAAGAAAACAATCTTTGGAGTAATAGACTTAACTGCTGGGTCAGCGTTGTAGAAACCGATATCAAGTGCACCAGCTCTAGAAGCTTGACGATGTAAGTAACTTAAACCGTTCCATTCGGAGTTAATGACGTTTTCTTTACCCTTAACGAAGTTCTTTAAGATAGATTCAACAGCAGCGGAATCTTCGTTTTCCCAAACACCGGAACCAACAATGATTAATGGTTTCTTAGCAGATGCAAGCTTTTCACCTAACTTACCAGAAAGAGCAGCTTGTAAATCGTTTGAAGTTTCACCTAATTGTTCGAAGGTGAAAGTAGATTCGAATTGTTGACCAACGTGGTGGATTTCAAGGTCGGATTCTAACCATCTTTCTCTGATTCTTGCGTTAAGAACAGCAGCTTCGTGTCTTGGGTTGGAACCAACGATTAAGATTTGGTCAGCTTGATCAATACCTTCGATGGTAGAGTTGAAAATGTAGTTGGATCTGATATCGAATGATGGTAATTCAGTAACTGGAGCATCAATAGCTAAGTTTTCAGAATCTAATCTGTTGACTAAATCCTTTAATGCAACCATACCTTCAACATCGACCAATGGACCGGCAATTGCCTTAACTTCATTCTTAGCTGGGCTGAGCTTCTTGTAAGAATCAGCAATTAAGGATAATGCACCATCCCAAGTAGCATCAATGAATTTGTTACCTTGCTTAACAAGTGGCTTGGTTAATCTTTGGACCTTTAATGCATCACAAGCATATCTTGATCTATCACTTATCCATTCTTGGTTAACTTCTTCGTTTAATCTTGGTAAGATTCTCATAACTTCTTCACCTCTAGCGTCGACTCTGATAGCAGAACCTAAAGCATCCATGACATCGATAGATTCAGTTCTCTTTAATTCCCAAGGTCTTGCCTTGAAAGCATATGGTTTAGAAGTCAAAGCACCGACTGGACATAAATCGATAATGTTACCGGATAATTCAGAGTTGATGTTTCTTTCAACATAGGTACCAATTTGTAAATCATTACCTCTACCTGCAGTACCGAATTCTGGAGCACCTGCAACATCGTTTAAGAATCTGACACATCTAGTACAGTGA
The DNA here is from genome assembly GCA_030569835.1 of Pichia sp. NRRL Y-27261. NCBI lineage: Eukaryota > Fungi > Ascomycota > Pichiomycetes > Pichiales > Pichiaceae > Pichia > Pichia sp. NRRL Y-27261. The sequence goes on from JAJMLU010000040.1 coordinate 16,453, forward strand.
ATACATCTGTTCATAGAAGTTTTAACTAATGGACCAACGGCCTTGTTTTCAACAGCTCTCTTACCAGAGACTTCGTTGAATCTACCACGGTCAGCACCGTATTTCAGGGTTTGTTCTTGTAAATCACATTCACCACCCTGGTCACAGACTGGACAATCTAATGGATGGTTAGAAAGTAAGAATTCTGTTATACCTTCTCTAACCTTCTTGACTTTATCGGATTGGGTGATGACGGACATACCGTTACCTGCTGGCATGGAACATGCAGCAGCCATCTTTGGAGACTTTTCAATTTCAACTAAACACATTCTACAGTTACCTGCAACGTTTAATCTATCATGGTAACAGTATCTTGGGATGTAAACACCTGCCTTTTCAGCAGCTTGGATGATGGAAGAACCCTTTTCAATGGAGACTGGGATACCGTCAATCTTAAGAGAGACTTCTTGGTTGACAAAGGTGGACTTGGAGAAGTTTCTAGTTGCTTGTTTAGCAATATATTTAGAAATTGCTAATTTGTTTAATGATCTTAACATTTTGAATTATGATAATCGTTGTTATGATTTAAGAAATATATTGTTTGGATATTGGGTTAATATTGGTGATATATATCTTTGGAGTTGTATGAGTTTTGATTTATTCTATTTGAGTAAAATGGGAAAGAATCAAGTTCAGAGGAAAGATGTTTTGAAATAATGTATGAAGGGGTTGGATGTATTTTATGTAGTATGGATGGAGGGGGGGTTGATCTCGATTGATGTGTGTAACTATGAAGTAACGAAGTTGATCTGTTACAGACTGTCTTGTCCTCTTGTTCCTTGACGGTGAAGATGGGAGGGGGGAAGGAAGGGGAGAAATTACGATAAAGAAAACAGTGCAACGTCTTCTACCAGTTAGAACTTGGTAAGTTACAAGTGCATTTCTCTAATTGTAAGCAGTTAGCTGTAAAATTCCCCTCACTTCTCGCCAGCAAATTATAGCACGGCAAAGTAAGCAGTGGTAAGCAGCGGCAGGATTCGAGAAAAGAGGGGGTGGACGTCGATCGACGCGGGTGCGGGGTGGAGAGCGCGTCGGGGCAGAGGCCGGGTAAGTTTTGCGTCGATCGGTGCGGGAGGCGTCGCGTGAGTTGCCGCTTTGGGACGGCCCGCAAGAGGTATTTGGAGGCCACTGATTGGCCGTTTCGTTTCTTAATTGTACATGGTTAATAGTCGATTACAAAAGGGGTGCACAGAGTCCCGGGGAGGGTGTCCGGCAGTTTATAAATTATATAGGGGTCGTAGGCTTTTCATTCTTCCATCACACTACTACTAATGTCTTCAATCTTACGTCTCTTGGCAGGATTCTCTTCCTTGACTTGGATTCCGTTTTCATCGGTGGTGCTTAAACTGCTGTTACCGTTGACAGTTCCATTAGCGTTGCTTTCTCCGTCTGCATCTTCGACATCGGCACTCTGTTGTCTGCTAGTATTGCTGCTGTCCGCAGTGCTGTCGATCTTAGCACCCGGCTTTCTTTTTCTCTTGAACGCATCCGGACCTTCAACTTCTCTGGAAACAGCAAGTAATAATGTACCGATTCTTCTGGACAATTCGTTGGTCGTACGTGACTTGAAATAGAAACAATATCTGAAGATCTCCTCTCTCATGATATCTTGCTTGATCAAATCACACAGATGTTGGTTCAATAATCCGTATTCATCAGCTTTGATCAACAAGTATCTATCTTCGACAAGTGAATACATTCTCTTAGAATTGTTAGGTGGATATTGGATATTCAATTCTTCAATTGGATACTTGAGTTCCTTGATCTTACCCTTTAAGATTTCACCTTGGGTTTTACTCTTTTCTAATTTACGTTCACCAGCTTCGATTTCTTTAGTATATCTTTCCCAACCTTCGATTTCCTTGAATCTTTGCCAAAAAATTTCAGCATATCTACGGACATCATTTTCATCTTTGGTTTTCATATCGTTACTGATTTCTTCGTAATTCTTTGAACCATATTTGGCACAACCATGGATGAATTGCATGAATTCTCTCTTGTTCCAATCACCAAAACCTTCATCTATTAATCTTCTCTTTTCTTTCATATCTTCTTCAGTAAATGGTTCTGCATCATGAATCTTAGCTTGCTCATCTGCAACTATATCCTTAAGAACGTTTCTTTGATCCTTCTTACTCATAGTCTTGTATTCCTCTGGATCATAATCATCATACTTCTTGTTTTCAAGATCTAAATCTTCTTCACCAACTCTATAATTGATACGCTTTCTATATGCAAGCATTTCTTTATCAAAGTATTCAGTTAATTTAGGATCAAAGAATTGGAAATCCCATAATTGGAAATGTTTTGGAGGTCTAGGAACACTTGGCTTAGCAACAGGATTCTTCATTTGGTTCATAACGTCTTTATAATAGCCATCAACACTATATTGTTGTTCTTTTCTAACACGCTTTGAAGGATTGAGGAAAACACCAAGACCCTTGGTCTTCTTCTTAGCAAAGTTTTCACCATTCCATTCATATGCAGATTGTTGTTCACCATTGAAGTTTTGAATATCATCAAGACCAAGTTTTTCAAATTTCGCCTTTAATTCTTTAGTTTTTTCTTCACCACGAGATAAAATGACATCAATATCGATATCGGTAGTAATGGATTCTTCATCGTTATCTAAAACTTTTTGAGCACCGTGTTGAATCATATTAAGTAAATCATCCTTATTGTTTGAATTCTTATTGTTATCATCGTTGTACTTACTACGACCTTGTTGGATAACCAATTGGTCTAATCTCAACTTTTGTGCAGCTCTTTCAAGAACCTTTTCTTCGATGGCATTTTCGGTAACAAATCTGAAAACCTTAACTTGTTTCTTTTGGCCAATTCTATGGGCTCTATCCATAGCTTGTAAATCTGCTTGAGGATTCCAATCTGAATCAAATAAGACAACACAATCGGCGGTAGTTAAATTGATACCTAAACCACCAGCTCTGGTTGTTAAAAGAAAGATGAACTTATCACTATCTGGGGCATTATAATCATCAATTGCACTAATTCTATCTTCATGATCAGTAGAACCATCGATTCTACAATATTGATAATCACGTAAATAACAATAATCTTCCAAGATATCTAATAATCTACTCATTTGAGAGAAAATCAAAACTCTTGAGCCTGCAGCCTTCAATTTCTGTAATAATTTATCAAGGACAATCATCTTACCTGCATTGGTGACTAAATGTTCACCGTTGGTATATGGTGGACCAGGTTCTGCACCTTCGAATAAATATGGATGATTACAACATTTTCTCAATTGCATGACAATATTCAATAATCTTGTTTTACCTTCACGTTTACCAACTTGACCATTGACTGCTTCTATATCCTTTTGTAATAAGTTTCTATACCATTTCTTTTGCATGGCGGTCATACCGACATAAACGTTGATTTCTTGTTTTGGTAATAAACTCTTTTCAACATCGGCCTTAACACGACGTAATAAGAATGGAGCTAAGATCTTACGTAATTTTTCAACGGCTTCTTTATCATCCTTTTGTTCAGGTTTCTTTTCACCATCTTCATTTTCACTATCGTCTTCATTCTCATTTTTACTTTCTGATTTTTCAAACCATTCATTGAAGATTTCATTATCACCGAAAACATCAGGTAATAAAAAGTTAAGCAAAGCCCAAAGTTCATGTAAATTATTTTGAAGTGGGGTACCGGTGATTAACAATCTGTTTTTGGAGTAGAATAATCTAATGATTTGAGATAAGGAAGATTGTTCATTTTTGATTCTATGTGCTTCATCAATAACCATGTATTGCCAACGGAATTTGGATAATTTTGCCTTTTCTCTAATCACCATTTCAAAACTTGTAATACAGACGTCGAAATTAGCTTCCATGAGGACATCATTGATGATTTTTGTACGATGTTCTTTATCACCTTGTAAAACAACGACGTTGACATCCTTCGTCCATTTGGCGAATTCTCTACGCCAGTTATCCAAAGTGGATTTCGGCACGATAACTAAGAAAGGACCGTCGATCTTTTTGTAGTAACGAAGGTAACCAAGGAATGAAATTGTTTGTAAGGTCTTACCCAAACCCATTTCATCTGCTAAGATACCGGACAATCTGTTTTCATAAAGGGAGATCAACCAATTCAAACCTTGAATTTGATAATCACGCAATGTACCATCGACATAGTTTGGACTTTCGGATAAGAAACCTGAAGATTCTTCATCTAATTCTTCTTCTTCGTTGTTCATAAGTTCTGCATCTTCTTCCTTTTCCGACTTTCTCTTACGACGGTTTGTTGTTTTCGACTTGGCCGAGCCTGATCTTTCAGAGACTGATGACGAAGGGGCTGACGCAGACAAGTCCAATTTACCGGTTGCGTGCTTTTGGTCGATTTGTCTAATGAGCTTGTGCAATGCCTTATCGTTGGTGGCCTTTGTGTCGATGAAGAATCTGAAAAGTGGGGACAAGGAGAGAAGATATTGGAAACGTTTCGTGGCATCTTGTGCATTGTGCTTTTTGTACTCAGTGGCAGGATCCGTGGAAAGCAGGTATCTTTTCAAACGTTGCTCATGGGTTTCGTTGTTGTTGATGGTGGCACTATCTGGGAGATCATCCAGTGCAGAGCTCTTCACTTCTGCGTTGGTCATTGTGATGTGAGGATTGACAGAGTGGTTCTGTGTATGCTTGTTAATTGCTTGTTTATTTGGTTGCTTGTTTGTTTGTTTGCCACAATGAATTGATATGAGAGTGGTGGTAGGTGTGTTGTGTATTGTAAGCTCTGATCCGGAAGCAGCTAATCGGCGGCTTGATCTGAGGAGGAGGGGATGTGGGGTGGAGTGGGGGACGGGAGGTGTGTGTGTGGGAGGCTCTGTGACTCGAGGAAGCAGGAGGGAGGAAGGGAGAAGAGGAGAAGGAGGAAATGTGTGTGGAAGGAGGAAAGGGTTGACAGGAAGGATCGGGCAAGGGAAAAAGAGAGAAATTAAGAGAAAAGGAAATGGGATGTGGGAAAAGGGAAACTTCCCTCTTTACGGTGAACGCGTTTGAGTGGCTGGGGCCATACGTTTAGCAATTAGAGGTCTTGTCTTACATCTTACACAGGCTATCTATGCATGCATGCAGTTATATATATACAGGGTTGTGGTCGTAACATTAAACATTAAACATTAAACACCAGATCATTTGGCGTCGGGACTTCCACTGAGATACTTGTCCTTGATGTGGTTGAAGAGCTTCATGTCCTTGTCCGTGAGTCTCTGGTTGGTCTCCACGAGGTTGCCGATGGTTCTGTGGCCCTGCATGAACTTGGCCACACACCTGTTGGTGCACTCTCCCTCCCCCTTGGTGAGGTCGCCTTCACCGTAGTCCAATGGTATGCACTTCTGGTTGCAGCTCTTCCGTATGGTCTCCAAGAGTCCGTTGAGGCCGTCGTACTGGAACTCGGCGAGCTCGAGCCTGGCGCTGGAGACGCCCTGTGGGGATATGCTGTTGTTGTCGATGAAGAAGGACATGGCTTCTGCTGTGGATGTGTGTGTGTCGGGGTGTAGCTGTAGTTGTCTATCTCTATCCTTCTCCTTCCCTTCTCCTTCCCTCCCAGCACCGTTCCAAGTGTCAATCTCCATTTCCATCTTGAGCTGGCGGGTTTGTGTAGGAGCCACCGCGAATTTTCCATTTTTCACTGCCAGAGGCCAAAGCTCAGCGAACGGCAGCGGGCACTGGCAGAGAGACATGTGCTCAGCTAATTGTCAGCCCGTCTTCTGCAGGGTTACCACCTCTCTGGCACCTTCTTTCTTCCACAAGAGAGCTCCCGGCACACAGAAGCACCCAGAGAACAACTCCCCCTTGTTCTACCCATTACCAGCCACACACATATCCCACAACCGCCGTCGAAAAGACAACACTCTGCTCTACATCAACAGATCTACACACACCCATTCCAGAATCCGAAAAAGGCAAGCTCAGCGGCTGCTCACCATGTTTTAAATTCACTTCCGTTGCACAACTGACGCAGAAGAAGGGGGACTCTTCACCATCAAACACTCAATTGGCGTTCTCCCAGAACGACCTCACCAAACGTGACATCCTGGGAAAATCTCTACTCCATTTCCTGGCAATTGCCAACGATACGCCAAACCTTATCAAACTTCTCAAATTCATCGCAAAATCAAACAACCACCACTATTTGCTCACCCAAGATGTCGAAAACCACTGGAATGTTCTCCATTTTGCAATCAACTCGTTCAACTTCGCCTTTGTCAAGACTATACTGAACTTCAACACGCCAGTAATGACGAAACTTCTCAAGCAAAAGGACAAGAACAACCTAACTCCGTTCGAATTACTGCAGACTTTCAAATCTACCTTTGATATTTCAGCTCAGAAAATCCACTGCATCCACGGCGACGGCACTTACGATTTTGAGCTCAAGACTTCAAAGAACATGCAGTCAAACTCGTCACTAATCATCTCGTTATCAAGCGGAGATTATGCGGACATAAATTTACAGGAAAACTTATTTCCACCGGTATCTGTCAATCCACTTATATCTTCTAAGATTTCGAAATTCGTTTCATGCTCAACACATTCTGCGTTAATCACATTATCGGGTCGTCTATACCTTTCCAATCCACAGCCAACACTGTTTAATTCTTCATTCTGCAGAATCCAATTCTTTGACGATCTTTATAAAAATGACGAAAAGGTAGTAGACGTTTCCTTAACTGCAGGCCATACCGTTGTTCTCACTTCATTCAACAGAACCTTTGCATTTGGTAATAATATCAAAAGGCTCAACCTGTACCAACAGATATCGCAATCCTCCTCACATTCTGCTCCATCTTCAGCACAAGCCACTTCGTACTCGAAAGATTTCAGTTCATTGATTCCATTATCTGTTTCTGTTAAGGGAAGAACTTCATCTATCTCACCACCGACATCTTCCTCGTCAGGAACACCTTTTTTTGCAAATAACTTCAGTGCATTATCCGGAGGCTCATTCAACAGTTCGGATGATCATCCTTCAAATTCAAATAAATTCCTAGGAGTGACGTCTTCCAACAACCATACTATCATCTATTCGAAATCATCATTACACATCCATGGGTTGAACCTAGGCCAATTTGGTCCTTTGAATAATGCAACTTTTGACACCCCATCATCCTCATCATCCTCATCTTCTACAAGTTCAATATCTTCTTCATCTGTCCATTTCAATTGGAAGTACGACGAAGACCCAATCCACCAAGTTCTAGCATTGGATTTAGCAACTCTAGTGATAACAAAGTCTAGTTTGATCCATATTTATGTCGCAGGACTCCATGTCAAGATCACTCTACCTTTGAATAAAGATCTCAAAGATTCATGGAACAAATTCAAACCAAGAGCTTTGAGCATGCCTAAGAAGATAGTCAAATTAGTGGCCCCTGTTTCAACGGATCGTTTAGACAGTACCAAGTCCGGAAACTTGCATTCAAATTACTCACTATTAGCACTCTTAGACTCAGGGGAAGTCTATGTCTTCACATTCCCTAAATATTCTCCATCCAAAGATGCTTTCAAAGACTCTATCAAATTCACATTGATCTGGAATCCTTCAAGATTAGAAATGAGAGCTCAAGATATCTCTATCGGTCCAATTGAGAACAACAACAATACAGGTATCGGTGCTGTCCTATGCACGAAGAGTGGTGAAACATTCAAGAGAACAAAGGCCAAATGGACGAGAATCAATGATGTGTCGAAAATCACCAGCGTCTCAATCGGTTTCGGATTCCCAATCGTTGGAAACTTCAACTATTCAGACGACAATCCTTTTAAGACGATACTTTTAAGACAAGAGGATCATCTGCTGAAACATGAAATAGGGCAGTCCGAAGTTCTTATCGATTTTGCTAGATTGTCTCCAATATACCAATATCTTCAAAGATCTCCAAACAACACCAAGAACTTCCAGGATATAGATTTTTTAATCGATGCTAGTTCTCAGAATAAGAACAATACGGATTATGATTTTGATTCAAACGTCGAGTCGTCTACGAGTAGAAAGAAGGATATTGTCTTTGATTCTGAAATACCTGCACTAGAGTTTGAAAGTCAGGACCTTGTCGAGTTCCCATACTTTTTGATGGGCACCGATGATGTCCCTTCAGGTTCGGATTCAGATTCCGATGCCGAAGAATTCACATCCAAGATTGAAGAGAATATGAACAGGTATTACGACTATGATGTTATCGCCACAGACACAACGTCTGGACTTGAAATTAGATACTCTGCACACAAGAATTTTATTTTTGAACGTTTGATGATCAAGGATGCAACATATTCAATCGAAAGAAAGGATCTTTCTGTGAAATTCGGCGAGTCATCTGCTACTATTGTCGGTGACATCGATGTCAGAGGTGTTGGTTTATTTTTACACATGCTCTACACCAATGAAACATTCAAACACTCGTTACTTACTATGGGCTATGAACCTAAATTGAAGGAAACTAGAGACCGGTTATTACTGTGTTGCAGAGTTGAAGATCTTTTGACTACCATTAAGACACAGTACACGTCAGAAGATTCAGGTGATATTACAATCAAATTAGCCGATGGTGAAGTCAAAGCATGGAAGCACTTCCTTGCTTGCAGATGTGATTATTTTAGTCAATATTTCTCCGGTCATTGGCATGAACGAGATACACTCGATTTCACTCATGTTTCCAAATACACCTGGAACTTGGTAATGAAGTATCTCTCCGGTGACTATGTGCAGGATCTATTCTACGAGACAATTGAAGATTTGGTTGATAACAACGTTGAAATAATCAATGCCAAGAAGTTGACTAAGAAGAAAGCGAATGCATTCACGTTGAAAGAGCCAACTGAAGATGGATTAAGTACGTCTGATGATTTCGTCAATATTGTTTTAGAATTGATATACTTCTCAAACGAATTGTTGTTACCGAACTTACGTCAATTATGTGAACTAGCAGTGAAAGATTTGATCAATTTTAGCAATTATGATATTTTCTTACAACATGCCTTCATATCTGGATCCAACCAATTGTTTTCAAATTGTGCATGGTTTGTATTCAACAATTTATTCTTGTGTTATAATGATCAAAGACTGAACGTGAATACAATCGGTGAAGACTGTGCGAATGCACTTGATGCTAAGATCCATGAAATTGTTCGTATTTACATCCCAGATAGAAACAAGACATCCGAAGAAATCGATCATAATGCAAGTATGTTCATCAATAACACCGACGAATTCAATGAGTACTATTTACACCACTTGCTTTGGGACGAACATGGTATACTAGAAGTTGATGAATCGTTAACACACAATCCGATGATGAGAAGAAAGTCTCAAACTGTCGCTAAGATGAACAGATCCAATTCTATTGTATTACAGCAGCAAGAAATACTGGCTAGTTTAGCATCCAGATCCTCATCCAACGAAAGTGCTATTTCCGATGATACGGATAACGACCACACTGATGGATTTGTTGTTGTTCAACACGGTAGACGGAAGTCATCCTCTACCTCAACACTGTTACTGTCCAGTAGTTCCAACAGTCGTTCTTACTCCAGTACGTTATTAAGTAGACCATTGATTGATACATCTACAAGAAGAGATAGTAGTGGTACTATCAACACGAGTAGCATCAAGCCAACAAATGAACCATGGATGATAATCCGTAAAGGATCCACAAGTTCTGAAACTCCAACCGACCAACAACAGCAACAACAGCAACCAGCCACGGGTTCTTCACTTGATGACATCCTCACGCAATCGAGAACGAATCCGAAGGTTGATTTGAAGATGAAGACCAAGATTACTGCGCCTATGAGGATTTCCCAGAAGGAACGTAAACAACGTGAACGTGATGCTACTGAGCAGTTCGAGAAGGACAATAAAGGTAAAGGCGTCGATAATGGTAAAGCGCCATGGGTTCCAACGAATGCATGGGGTATGAATGCGCCTAGAGTTGTCGATGACGACAACGCCACGAGCAGTATCCTGTCGTCCACTGCTTCATCGACTGTCACATTACCACAGTTAGGATCTTCGAGTTCGATCGTGCATGCTGAACTAAACACTGCTACGCTATTAGCACCTAATAAGATGAACACTGTGAACTTCCCATCATTAGAAGAATTGAAGAAGAGTAACAACAAGTCGTCCAAGGTGAAGAACATTCTTGAAGAAGGTTCATCGACGGCTCCTATTTTGATTGCATCTTCAGTTTCCTCGAATTCTATCAACAATTTTGAGATTCCTAAATCGTTTGAAGAAATCAAAGCTGAAGAAGAGTTTGAGAAATGGTGGAAGGAAGAAAGTGAGCGTGTTCAGAAAAGCATGCAGAAGACCACCGAAGGTACTTCTAATAGAGGTAGTGGCGGTAACAACAGAGGCGGTAGAGGAGGTAATCGTGGTGAAAGAGGTGGAAGCAACTCTACCAACAGTAGCAGAGGAAGTAGAAATAGAGGCCGAGGCCGGGGTGGAAACGGAGGCAACAGAGGTGGCCGTAAAGAGAATAAAGAGAAATAGAGAGATGTGCCTGTATAAAGATTTAAACTTACTTATTTACGTTAATTTTAGTAGTATAGTGTATAACATATTGACAATTTATAAAATATAGAAGTAATAATAATAATAGTAATGATAAAGAAACGTTAAAACATGAATCATTAAACATTAAAAGGGAAGATGAATTAGAAAAGGTATATGCAACGAATTTGAATGAAATGAGGGAACTGAAAGTTGGTTTGTTTTTGTCTTCGTTTTTTTATGTTTTGCTTTTATTATTGGATCATGATGGGTTCAATGTGACTTCTAAGGATTCCTTGAAGTACTTTGGCTTTGTTTTCTTTGTTTGATAGGAAGTATCGATATTTGCAGCTGGGGCTATTTCGTCATCTGAATCGAAATCGTCCAATTCTTCATCCGCAGGTCCCGATTCAACATCTGATTTCTTGTTCTTGTTGTTTTTGATGCTGTTAGGAATGGCTGTTTCCTTCTTGACTTCGCCCTTCTTTGAAGAGTTTATTATGTTGTTTGAAGCTGAAGAGGTGGATAAGTCGTTCAATGGGATGTTGTTTTCTAAATCGTATGGAGAAGATTCATCATCGTAATCGCGTAAATCGAACATATCAGTACCGGAAGTAGTTTTCAAAGGATCTTCTTGCCAGATATTGTGGAATGTCAAAGTATCGTAATCCCATCTGCAGAACTTATCATTAATTGGTAAGACACCTCTCCATTTAACACACGAGAAGAAGAAAAATGCCAGACAAGAACCGACAACGACATCAATGAAATAATGGTGGGTCAAGTACATGGTTGAGAACCATAACCAAACGACATAGATGGCCCAGATTGGAGCACCCTTTGGCAAGAGGTAAGTTAACCAAAGTGCGTCCATTGTTGAACAACCGGAATGTAAAGAAGGCATAGCACCGAAGATAAGTGGAGAGTTTGTGAAACCGGAAGTGTACATATCGAAGCCTAACAATTCGTCGATTCTACCTAAACCACCAGGGGAACCCTTCATGGAATAGTTTGCCTTTTCTAAACCGTGTAAGACCTTATACCAAGGTGGAGCACAGGAAAAGATGATATTTTGGACAATGACGCCAGACAAGTTCATGAAACCGAAAGACCAGCAGAATTGAGGTAAAGTTTCCGGAGGTGCAAAGACGAACAAGAGGAATGCGACGACGAATGGCAAAGCGAAATGGATCAAACCGTATGGTAACCAAGATAACACGTCAAAGAAAGTGTTTGTTTTGGAAGCCAAGATTTCGGACAAGTTATCACCGTAAAAAATCGTTTCTAGGACCGGTAAGACTTTGACGGAAATTGGTCTCTTCATAGACAAAGGGATAAACTTGGAGTTGAAGAAGAGGAAGACCCAAGCCAAGATTGGCAAACCGTTTCTGAAGAATTGTGAGAAAACTGGGGCAAAGGTAATGTAGATCAACACCATGACAACAATCAATTTGGCAATGATTGGGACTTGCATGATGGAGATCGAGAAGATAAAGACAATGACGATAATGGAGAAGTGGACCAACCTTCCGACGGTGGCATTCTGGATGTTCTGTGGCAGAGCCTTCATGTTTGGTATTGGATTGAAGGAAGTTTTCATGGAAGTCAATTGATTATCGGCCTGACGTGCCGCCTGGAAGGAGGCGATGACCTGTCTGATGATGGCGGGTATGGACATCATCTTGGTCGGGAGGGAGCTGGGAGTGTTGGGGGTGACTCGGGGAGAGATGTGTGGTGTCTAGGGAAGGGGGGGGAGGAGATCAGTGACGTCCTCTGTTCGGATGTTGTATGGGTGTATCCACCATCCAGCACTATGTCCACGGAAACATGAGAAAACGGCAACAGAGCCTCCTGGCCGCCACACCCGTGCACCAGAGGATCACGTGACCGGGAACCCACACCCGTGCACCGCGGCCTCGCCGCCAGTCACGTGACCGGCCGCCTCCGCCGGAATTTTCCTGCTAATAAATTGCCTCTGGCCTCTGAGCCATGTGCACCGCGTCGGCCGCAACGGGCAATGCAGGCAATGGGCAGTGGAGAAGCGAGAATTTCACTTTGACACATTTGGGGGGCGAGTGCTCCACAGTCAACAATTGACCTCTAATCCACGAGACAGCACAGAGCACACCTCACTGTGGTGCAGAACAGACAACAGCAGCCACTACCACCACAGCACACAGACCACACAGCAACCCCTCCACACCCAACACCCCCTAGATATCCCCTTCCTCCAACTCCAGACACTCCCTCCGGAAACCATATATATACACTTCCTAGACACCACATTTATAGAGAAAAAAATATTACAAAAAGCTCAGAACCACACATGAACAACAACAACAACATATCGAACTTGTCTGCCGGCTTGAGAAACATCCACCTGTCCTCCTCCGACCACCAGATAGACAGCCAGGGCAACTTCATAAGCAACGACCAGCAACATCTCCAGCAGCAGCACATAATACCAGAGGAAACCTCCGAACTGAGAGAATTCTTCAGTAATCCAACTCCAACAGAAGGTTACTCTCTCATAACCCACAGATCTGCTCCCAACGGCTTCAAGATCGCCATCATCTTATCCGAGCTCAACTACAACTACAGAACCATCCATTTAGACTTCAATAAGAACGATCATAGACTACCACAATTTTTACAGCTAAATCCAAACGGCCGTGTGCCCGCCTTAATCGACCACACTCATGTCACTTCCAACGAAAACATCTCCCTCTGGGAGTCCGGCTCCATCATAATCTACCTCGTCAACAAGAAATGCAAAGAAGATAACAACGTTTGTCCTCAAATTTGGTCAAATAACTTGATTGAACAATCTCAAATTTTATCCTGGTTGTTCTTCCAAACTTCAGGCCATGCTCCGATGATTGGCCAAGCCTTGCACTTCCGCTATTTCCACTCCATCAACCTCCCATCCGCCATCGACAGATACACCGACGAAGTGAGACGTGTCTACGGTGTCCTTGAAATGGCCTTGAGTGAACGTAGAGAAGCTCTCATTATGGAACTCGATTCGGAAAACGCCGAATCGTATTCCTCGGGCCTAACTCCACTCAGTCAGTCCAGATACTTTGACTCTCCAGTTTGGTTGGTTGGCGATCGTTGCACCATTGCAGACTTGTGCTTTGTCCCTTGGAATTACGTCGTTGACAGAATCGGCATAGATTTAAAGGCGGAATTCCCAGAAGTTTACAAATGGACAAAGAGAATGATGCGTAGACCTGCCGTCATACGTGCTTTAACTGAAGCTTAATCTAGAACATCTATCCAACTATCATCCCCATCATCATCATATAACCCTTTTCTTTCTTTGTACATTAAATATATAATTCTCTTCTAATAGATTTTACAAGCATTATAATGCATCTTGCGTAAGCGTAATATTGGGACGACCCGATTTCTGCTACTTGCCACATCAAAAGATTTGTCGACCTGTCCAAGGTGTTCATTCTATATACACCACCTCTTCTTTCTACCTTCATTAATCAAAGATGATCATTCTAAAGGACGAGACGGAGAGAGCCGAGTTGAAAAACATCATCGAGGACGTAGGTTGCCCATCCTTAGACGAAGTCGTGATTGATGACTACAAATCCACACCTCCCGAAAATCCAGTTTATGAAGAATTCACAAAATGTGGAACTAGAACAATCATCGTGTTCAAGAGCTTCAACAATGTCCCAAAGTCCCATGATCGATGCATCTACAGAAAGAGATCAAAGAGATTGCGTGAGATGCACAAGAACTACCAAACATGCATCCCGTTTACTCGTGGTGATGGCCCACAGGGAACAAGTCTTCCTCAAATCCACAACAAAACAGACATCTCCAATCTTACTAAAAGACAGTTGTTAAGGTACTTACAGGGTTACGAGATCGAGTCCCCATCTCAGTCAACAAAGAAAATACTCACCAGCTTGCTAACGGAGTTTTTATCAGAACAGTTGATGTGGGACCCAGAAGTTGTGGATTTGACATGCTAGTTTATTTCATGTTCGTTTTTCGTTTTCGTTTTTAAATAAGTATTAGGTTATGTATATCTCTATGTACAGGTTTAATTAGTTTTGATTTCAGAAGTTAATTCAGCAGTTGCTGCTGGTTCATCACATTTACAGTCGTAAGATGCCATGAGTTTCATGACTCTGTCATCACCTTCAAAATCTCTCACCCACTCACTGTTGTTCTTCTTGGCAACCTTGAGCCAACTGTTTGGCCAGTCGCCTTCTTCCAAGACACCGTCGTCGAGATTCTTCTTGGTGAAAGCACACCATTTCTTATTGATCAATTCTAAAAGCTTCTCATTATATTCGATAAGTTGGTTTCTCTTATGGTAGAATCTCCACATTCTTTCAGGTTGGTTGACAAAACCGGCGATATTGTAATTTCTCAATTCTAAAATCGGTTGCACGAAGAAATATGGAACCTTGTTGTTTTCGTCTCTTAATGTATCCAACACTCTAGAAACTTGAACATCGTCATTGAAATCAACCTTATCGAGTCCTAACTCAGGCGAAATTATACTCTCATTGTAGTCCTTGGCATAGATGTACGCCGCAGCAGCGTACTTTTCGTCCTCTTCTTTGGCCTTCTCCTTCTCTGCCTTTTCCTTTTCCAACTCTTCAGGAGTCTTGTCAACGTCGATAGTAGCGACTTCTTCGACAACCGGTTTTGGAGGTGCTTCTAAAGGACCTAACAATCCTTCGTGCACACCGTTGATGTACTCCTTGTATGCACCACGGCCGATACAGATGATACCACCCGAATTTCTCACGTTGTCGACCAAGGCATCTTCACTCTTGACATTCTCTGCCCTTTCTTGGAAACTACCGAAGAACTTCTCAACACCGAGCACGTCCATTGGGGTATACAAGTCCTTAACGGCCTTGATCTCACCTTCTCCTGAAGACTCATCACCTTCTTTCTTTTCAACTTTGAAAGACTGGAAAATCGGATTGATGTGTGCTGATGGATCAGGTATGTTTGAATTTCCCAAATCTCCCGCTTGCTTTTGTTCATCTTCAGCAGGCTTCTCAATGCCCGCCTTCTTTCTCCGAATGGCTCTGATCTCCTCAGCGACTCTGTATCTGATATCACCCTGTCTCTCCATCGTGACGACCTCGAAGTCCAATCCGGATGCATTGATGATTGGCTTGACAAATCTACGGAAGTACTTCATACTTTCGTCAAGATAGTCGTTTGGTGGTGGAGAGATGTATATTCTCAATTTCCTGTGCTTTTCGTCAATCGGATAGTTTGCGCATTGGTTTGCGTATTTGCTCATGTATTCATCTCTCAACACTCTCTGTTGCCATTTATCATAGACGATTCCTCCACCTAGTGTACCAACAACTGTCCAAAAGATCATCCAGTTTCTGGATGGAAGCTTGATCTTCTTGATACCAAGGGCGGCAAACGCCGGATTCGTGTATTCCTTCATCGTTGTGTGTCGTCGTGGTTCGGTTACGCTATACAGTAGTTTAAAAAGGTCATGGTGGATACGTAGAGTGGACAACACAATTCAGCATTTCAATTTCAACATCGACATAATTTTCTCGCACTGTCAGCTGCACTGCCCGGAATTCAAGTCAGTTCGCTATAGTTGAACTATGCTTCTTCGTAGATCTTGAGGAGTTCAACAGCGTTGTTGCTGTGTTTAGCAACACTGATCTCGTTCTCTCTGCCCTTGGCATTGACGGCTTCGTCACTGACGCCGGCGAGCTGAACAACGTCCCATGGCAAGAGCGTCTTTCTGCCGGCCTTGAAGACCAACTTTCCAAGCGAGATACAACACACTCTCTTTCCGAACTTGTCACCCTCCTTGGCACCGAGGTACATTGGTGGGATGTTCTCCGGGATGGCGTCGTTCGTGTTCGTGACGGCGTCGACAGGCTTGATCTTCTCAGCGACAGTAAAGACCGTGATCAACCATACCCACTTGTCACCCCAACCGACAATCTTGGTGGCCATCTCGTAGTCCTGGAACGGCTTGATCTCCTTGGCGAAGTGATTGGTGATGCTGGCTAGCGGAACATATGCGAACTTCTCACTCTTGGTGACGGCACCTTTGAAATAGACGTGCAGGGCATTCAACGCACATTCAGTCCGACAGAGGTCCAATTCAGTGAAGTACGTCACGTTGTTCTTATGCAGACCAAAGAAGTCGCATTCCATCAAGCAGCACTTGCTCTTTCTCACAAGAGGGGTGAATGGCGACTTGGGAGTCTTGTTGAATGGCTTCAGATAGAGGGAGTCCGCAACAAGCCAGAAGAAACGGATCGTGTAGCTCCCCGGGAGGTACTTGTACGAGGAGAGGCCGAAGACGGCGAGGACGGCAGCAATGATCTTTCCTAACATTGTGTATGGTGTGTAGTGTAGGTGCAATTGGCGTGTGTGTGTGTGTTGCAGAGACACCCGACAAAGAAGACTAGCTGCAGATGTGACGATAACTGCATGACAATGTGTATTGAGAATGCGGCAAAAATGTCCCGGTCGCCGCTTACGTCAGCCGGGCCCGGGACGACGACGGCGAATTAACAATTAACGGCTCAGCGGGCGGCGAGAGGGGACTCGCAGGCGATCCGAGCGATCTGGCATCTCCCGATTCGACGGTTTGGCGAGTTCGCCTCGATCCCAAAGATCCACACTCCATACGCCCGTGCTGTATGCAATAAAGGTATTTATCATTAGATATATAGGAATCTTTTATAAAGGATAAGGAACAGGCCATGAGGAACAATAACAGAGAGAGTAATAATAATAGTAATATTGGAAATAATAATTTGGTCGTGTAAAAAAACAGTAGTAAAAATAAGGGGGGATGTATAGAGTCTACAAGAATTGAAATAACGTTAGTATGGGAAAGTAATAGTGTATAAGCGGGGTCGTAACATGAAGAATTGAACTGAATCGAATTGAAAGATCGCCGATGACGCTTGTTCATGGAGTTGAGCTGATGGTGAGGGTGGTGGCATAATGTATTGGTCTATAAAAACCGCTAGTCTATAAAAATACATTAACAACCGAGTCGTATTGAATATAATGGTGGGGGTGGGTGAGTGAGTGAGTGAGTGAGTGAGTGAGTGAGTGAGTGAGTGAGTGAGTGAGTGATGGATGTCAGTTGGTTTATCTTCTCTTTCTTTCGCTTGGGTTGATCATCTTTGGACATTGATCTGTTTCGATATGTTTGGTCAACCATTCTTGAACATTGTCGAAATAAGCACCACATTCTCTACAATGACCACTGACTCTTAATCTTTCAGATTTGAGAGTGTTTGGAGGGTATCTGAAATGGATAGCCTTGAGATGGTTTTTGTAAGTATCACATCTTGTAAAGAAACCAGTATGATGACAAATTTCACCTCTATTTGATCGTAACAAATCAGCACCTGGATGATAAGGACATTGGAATTCCCATTCACCTAATTGGGAGAGATGACATTTTTCATGTCTGATCAAATCGTTCAGTCTTTTGAAAGCTCTGTTACAAGTGGAACAGATAAAAGGCTTTGAATCTTTGTTGTGGATGGTTTTATGGGTTGTCAAGTTTGAGAAATAGTTGTGACAAACAGGACATTCTCTCTTCTTTCTTGGTTGATGGGTTGAAGCTTTGTTGGAGGCAGCAGATGCAGATGAGGATCTTGAAGCTGTTGTAATGACTGAAGAAGTCGATGGTTGTTGATGTTGTAATTGAGGAGGATGTTGGTGTAGAGGTTGATTTTGTTGATGCATTTGATCGTTATCCAAGTTGGCCATACCGGAAGATCTCTTGTTGTTGTTGTTCATTTGGTGGATGTTGTTGTCTAAAGAGTTAACGAAATGGTTGTTTGAGATAGAGTTAAAGTTCAAAGCATCGTAATTATGTTGAGGTAAATTGTTGTAAGTGGAGTAGTTGTTGTAAGAGTTGAAAGAGTTGTAGCCATTAAAGTTTTGGTTTGATTGAGAGTTTTGTTGTTGTGATTGTTGTTGACTTTGTTGCTGTTGCTGTTGTTGTTGACTTTGTTGTTGCTGTTGCTGTTGTTGTTGTTGGTGGTGGTTTGAAGAGTTACTGTGTAAATGTTGATGATTCAAGGATGAATCATGTGCTAATTTGAATAAAGGAGGTAATCCTGAATTGCTTGAATTAGTTGAAGATTTCAATTCTACTTGAGAAGTTGAAGTTGAGTTGGTGTTATTGTTGTTTGTTGAAGATTGAGAGTTTGTAGTATTGTTGTTTGAATTGTATAAGAAAGGAGTTGCCAGAGGAGGTAACATGACCATATTTTGGGACTGCAATTGAGCGGATTGTTGATTTGAATTTGAATCTTTCATTGAATGAGGGTTGAGATTAAGATTTAAATTTAAATTGACAGCATTTGAAAGTGGGATTTCTTCATTAATTGGTTTACCGACGGATTCAGATTTGACAGTTGGAGAAGAAGTAGTTTTAACGTTTGGAGTGGAGTTTGATTTACCTAATGGGGGTAAGATAGAAGGAAGGTTTGAAGAGGATGAATTTTGAGGAGAATGAGAGGTTGAATTAGAATGATTCGAAGAAGTTGTTGCGTTAACTGGTAAGTTGATTGAGTTGAGTGGGTTGATGTTATAGTGGTTGTTCATGTTGTTGATTCCGGAGATACCGTTGAGTCCGCTGAGACTGTTGAGGTTGTTCAGGTTGTTGATGTTGCTGTTGATGTTGAGATGGTTCATGTTTTGCGGGTTGTTTGAGGAGTGATTTGCGGAAGAGTTGTTATTATGGGAAGCGTAGGGGTTTATCGAAGAGGCTAGAGACATTAACGGGTGGTGGGGTGGGGGAGAAGGAGAG
>JAJMLU010000041.1:0-74236 GCA_030569835.1 Pichia sp. NRRL Y-27261
AACTCGAGGCGAGCCAACTCGAGGCGAGCCAACTCGAGGCGAGCCAACTCGAGGCGAGCCAACTCGAGGCGAGCCAACTCGAGGCGAGCCAACTCGAGGCGAGCCAACTCGAGGCGAGTTCATCAACTCCAGCCTTGACTGCTGGAGAAAGGAAGAACTCAAAAGCTCTAATATCGTTCTGGTAGCAAAGAAGTGTGTCCCCCTCAGAAGAATTGGAAAGTGGGAAAACGCCCTCCTTTTATAGAAATTCCCGGTGACGAGTGCAGCACCCGGTGGCGCGGGCTTCCGGTTTCGGGTCGTCGTCTTCCAATAAGCACAGGCCGGGTAACTTCCACAGCCGTCGACAAAACAGATCACCGTATCGTCTGTTCCATTCTGTACATCTGTCATTTGTTGATTGTTGTTAATTCAGTTCACCTAATGAAGTGAATTTCTGCACCTGCAGAAATACAATCTAGCAATTAAGATGTTTCCTCCATGCAAATATAGAAAATATAATGCATAGATTGTTCTTTCCCTATACCAGCAGATATAAGAGATTTGAATAATGGTGGGGTATGTAACATCCCGGAAAGGAGAATTATCTGGTCTAATCCATGTCATTCAACCTTGGCTTGACACATATCTTATTTTGGTGTGCAAGTAAATTAAATAGAATTGGGAATGCATTATATACATCCTGTTTAATAGTAATGTATTGGCTCATGAACAATCAGCTTCATGCAGGGCACGAATTAGTTTTGCTCATATATGCGACAAATCTTAATAGTCGATCCAATGAGTAATAATAGAAATGCTGACCTCGTATCTTTTTCGAGTGGTTCAGCAAAACGAATCACCTTTTCTTTTTGGCCACCCGGAATGCTCTCCTGACCTTTGAAAATAGGAGAATTGGCCTGGTATTCAGGACGCTAAAACTCACATATTGTATGGTACACATCCAGTTTGAACTCTGAACCTTCCGTGTATCACATTTATATTGATGCCTAACCCAAACATCATATGTGATCGCTCATATCGATGCGTCACGTTGCAATTTGTTCTAGTTGCAGTGCATTATTATTATATGAATGCATGATGAATAGGTGACTATGGTCTTTTCTTTGGTAGAGATCCGTCAACAACCTTTGATTTTGGGAATTGTGCTACCTAACGAAGCTCCAATAACCTGAACGTTGGGATTGCGCTAATCTGTTTTTGGAAGCTGCAACCACCTGAACTTGGGGGGTTGCGCCAAAGGCTACAACAACCCTTAATTCTGGAGTTTGATCATACGTCTATGAAATGGTAGGGATTGGTAAAGGAAACAGAGGAAAAACAAAATCAAACCAGGAAGAAGAAGTGGTTAGGAGAGAAAGAGTGCTGGGGAAGCTCGCTGCTCTTTTATCGCGAGCAAGGGAGGCGGAAGGTTGAAACGATCGGAGGCTGCTGGCCTCGGACTTCTGATGAGATACGAGATGTATGTTTGGCCGCTTAAACATCGGGTGCACTTACATAATTGTGGTATCGGGCTAGAAACTACCAATAATATTTTGTGGATATAGTCATATCACGATAAATAGCCCCCTTTGGATTCTAAATTATCAGCTTTGAAAAGTTGTTTTAATTCAATTCATCCATTGAATTGAATCTCTGCACCTGCAAAGAAACAACCTGAATTGGATGGTCCACTCCTGTAGTTATGCAATATAAAACATGAAAATGGTTTTAGCAGAATCACACCCTAGGGAGTGATATGATGGTATAGAAAATTACTATACTGCCATTGTAAAACTCTGTGTGTTGTTCAACAACACAAACAGATCACAACCTGTAGTTCATTACAGATTGTGATATTTTCTATTTTGGTAGTCATTTCATTTAGGGTTGTATATCAGAATAATAAGTCATCAAATGAGGTCAATTATAGTTGCTAATGAACTCTCTTTATAAATCAAAGAGAAAATAATAGTTATGGAGGTCTCTTTCCAATGAAAAGATACTCCACAATTCAACAACCTTATGCTGATATATCAACCCAAATAATGACATAACATACCAAAATGACCATGTTTCTAGAAAAATTCAAAAGAAAGGCAAAGAAAAAGATGTTCACGAATGGGAGAATAAAGAAAGTAAGCTGGTGTGCATATTTATAAAGAGTGGAAGTTTTTTTTATGCTCTCTGTATTCAAAAGCAGAATATGAAAAATAAAGAACATGAAAATTTGGGGCTACCTGATTTATTTAATCAGCGAAAAAAAGTAAGAATTAAGAAAAAGATAATTGTTGTAATGCTATACAGAACAAAAATTATAAAAAACTATAGAAATTTTCGTTGTAAATCCAGTCCATCTACTGGAATGGATTTTTGCACCCGCAAAATAATACAACGAAAAATAGATGTCTCAGCCATATGAATATTCAATATGGGATCGTTGGTTTTGGTCCATTCGCCCTAAATGAATGAAGCCTGATAAGATGTAAAAAGGGTAAACCCAGGAAAACATTAACGGTACCTCCGACACACACAACAACCATTAGTTGATCGGGCTAATATGTCGGTGTGGGACATACAAACAGATAAATGTAACGGACGTTTAGCCTTGTACAAATGAACACGCCATGCCGACGTAACTCAACAATATATCACTCCTTAACAAATTCTAATCTAACAACATCCCTTGCTCAACAATCAGTTGATACTATCCATCTCTGACAAATTTCCAGCCAAGTTATTCTCATAACTAACAATTACCTCTGCAGGTCTCTGTAATACGCAACACTAAAACAGGCGTGTTCGGACCTTTATTTTTATCTTCAGTGTCGGTCCATCTCCAGCCTGATATTTTTGTAATGTTTAAAACCAAATCTTAGCAATACTTTCTTTGAGTACATATCCGGGCATTCTCTTTTCTTATTCTATTTTTTAGAATGTCGGTTCATTGGTACTTCTTCTTATTTTGATTGCCAATGGTAGCTATTGATTGATTTGCCCTTTTCTGAGACTTTCATTTGATAGTGAGTTGGATTCCTTTTATGAAATTGGAGGTTGCATTCCTTAACAGCTTGCTCTCTTTGAAGTGCCTTGTATCGTCCGGCAGAGTCTCTTTACGCTCCAAGCATGTGGCAACTTTTCTCTAGTGATTACTGCATGGTCGTATTGAAGAAAGAAGGAGAGAAAAGGTGAAAGGGATAGTAGAGAGAAAGAGGAGAAGGAAACAGTTACAAGAAAAAGTTGGGTGGCAAAAAAGTTCAGCTTTCAGCGGTTTCAGATTTCGGAGTTTTGAATTTTGAATTTTGCGTGCATTTGGCATTTCATAGTGAAGGTTGGATCCTGGAAACTTCGATTAAAATATTAAACCTGCAATTCACATGTTCCGATTTCCGATAAAGATGACGACCTCCCATATCCCGTATCGCATATCAAACTACAATTATATAAATGGATGATTCAATCACAGCTCAATTCATCATTTGAAATGAACCCATGCGCCTGCATGACAGTGATGAAGACATTTGTCCAAAAATGATGTTTCCACTACATGGGTATCAAAACTCTGGCACCTTCATCAATTCCAAAATAAACGATTAAGTAAACTTCAAAACTTCAGGTATTGGATCATGATAGCATGTAATTTTTTTCCTTTTTACGCATACTTAAGATGCATACATTGTTTAATTTAATTTAAGTTAATAAATTTAATCAATTCATTTGGCCCTTTCAATTGCTTGAAAGGTCAATAGGTTTTGTATTCATCAATCATGCATGGACAATGGTGTATCATTATCTACTGTCAAACATATGTGGTCTTTCGGCTGTGTCATTTACAGCAACCACGGGCTAAACTTTGTTGTACAATCGGCCTTAGCGGGGGGCGTCTTCTTTAGGCAATGTGGTCCTTAGCAAGTCGTCTTTGACCGCATTCTTTTAACGCACACTCCTCTTATACGGCCACCCCAGTCTTGCGATGCAACCAAAGAGTCTTCTTCCTTAACTTTGATCGCCTCTCATATATATCTCTTAGTTCTTGATTGTCCATCTTGTGCAATGACGTTGTCCACTTGGTTTGCCCGACACGACGGTCAGCGGCAATTCATTCATTAGTTTTCATGATCTTAATCTTAAGCTTAAGATCAAATTCAGTTTTGGACACGGCGGTCCCTTATGTTTCGGAGAAATCTCATAGTAATCCTTTTGTGAAGAAGACATTCGATAATCAATCAATTCATAACTCTACCTTGCACGACGGCAGAGGCAAATTCTAGTAATTCAGGTGGCACGAAGGCCGATTCAGGTGGCACGGTGGCCGACTTGTTTTGGCACGGTAGCCGATTTCAGAACGTTTCGGGGAAACCCAGGCAGAACGAGCCAGTTGTTTGGTTGTAGCGCTATTGGCCGATAAGAGGTCACACTTTTGGTGCCTGGAGAAAGAAGAGAGAAATAAAGATAAGCAGCATGCACAGAGAAAGAGGAGTGGGAATTGGCCAGTGGCGAAAAGTGGGAAAGCGTCTCCTTTTATAGCAGGCGAGCCAACTTTCCACTTTCCACGCAGCCAATTTTTGGCTTTTCTCTTTTTTGGGATCGGTTTCGACAAAGATCAAAGATCTACTGTACGGTTCAGGCTACATATACAACACTGCGTTCTTGGACATCCAATCAGCTAAAAGGCAACAATCGTTTATCCTCACTCTAGAGTAGGTACAGGTCTGTGTAAATTGTGTATCATCATTTGGATGTCCGTTGCAAGTCGCTAGTGCTAAGAAAAGAAGGTAAGAGAAACTAAAAGGGGCATGGATCCTAGACACCCGATTCATGTTCGAACCGGCCGGATACACCCGTATGCGGCATCTGTGTGGATCGAGTACCCCTGCTCTGGGTTATCTGTCGTCGTTGTGCAAACAGCAAGCTCCCCAACCTAACAGAAGACATCTGTCCAGCAAAGTGTCTGCGGTCTGCGTGGAGTGAAAAAAATGGCGGGGACTGCTCTCCTTTTATAGCGGCAGCGCCCGCTGCGATCGGCGTTTTTCGTGTATCCACGCGGGAGGGAGGGTTTCTTGTTTCTTGAAGGATCAGAATAGAATAGAATAGAATGTATTAGCAGAGGAGCTTTATATAGGACTAGGGATTAGACAGTTATTATATATATAGAGACAGGGGAGAGCTAGTGGTAGTAAAAGGAATCTGGTTTTGGGTGGGGGAGTTAGAGTGCAGGAGTTATATCTATTTTTCAGCTGCTGGAACTTGGACCTTGGCTGTCTTTTCAGCGTTGGACTTGCTGACCTTTTCTCTGGTTTGCTTTGCGGTTTCACCAGCTTCGGTGTCAAGGAAGTAGTCCCACAATCTGAATGAGGAGGCATAGTTACCGATGAAGTGGTGGTGGTGTTCATCGTGATGGTCAGCACCAGCCCATATGAAAAGGAAATGATGTAATGAAATTGGGAATTCGTAACCTGAATGAGCATCGATCGCTTGGAATAATCTAAGGGTGATCCAAAGACAGATGGTGAACAAGTGTAAATCTCTGGTGAAGTAACACCAGACGATTGGGATACCAACGGTACCGAAACCTAATAACATGACTTCGATTGGGTGTGCGTATTCTGCAGCCAATCCGAATGGAGCAGCATATCTGTGATGTTGCTTGTGGATGATTCTATAGAAGGAACCGTAATGGATACCTCTATGGAACCAGTAGTGCCATGCATCTTCCAAGAAGAAGAAGATGGTGATTTGGTAGAACATGGTCATCCATGATGGGAATGGGACGTCATATGTAACACCAATCTTTTCACAAATTGGATGGAAAAACCAAATTGGGAATGCTTCAACGAAGAAGTGTGACTTTAAAACGGATTTGGTACATTCCCATTGTTCCTTATCACTTGGGTAGTGGTTTGGTTGGATCTTGTATTTTTGGAAATATGGTGTTCTATCGACAATATACCATGGTATACATCTACCAAAGTACATAACTTCATGAAGTAAAAAGAATAACAAACCTGTTGCAAATAAATCATTGTCCATGTAAACGTAGTAACTGGCCCATACTTTTTCCATGATGTTGAGGCCTGGGATGTCCCTGACGGTCTGGTAGACTGCCCAGAAGGACTCCTTTGAAGGGATATCGATCGAATTTGAACCGAAAACTCTGTGTCAAAAAAGGAGAATGGGGATTGTAGATTTCATGTTAGTACGTGTCCGTTTTCTGTGTGGATCGAATTGGAGGGGTGCATTCTCTGTGTGTTGATACATACTGACTCATGATCGCCGACGAGTGTGTGTGGTGGTGGTAGTTGCTGCTGTGGTTGTGTGTTGTGAACTCCTCTGAGCCAGAACCAGCAGAAGAAGAGACGACTGTCTGTTCGCCGTTGCAGTGGCTAACAAAATAATAACCCTCCTCCTCGTCGTTCCTCGTAGTGAGGAAATCTGGCAGATTGGACTGCCAGCTCGCTATCTCGTACCGCTCGTACCGCTCGTATATCATTTTCGTACCGCTCGCATAACTTCCGTCTCGGGCCAGTTGCCTATTCGGGCGGTGGTTGGGATTTGAAGTTTGGAACTGAAATGGTTTCAAATAGTTTCAGAATGTACGAAGTGATTACTATATTAATTGTTGGGACGAAATAAATACAAAATTAGATACAAAGGGAGGGAATGTTAGTGTTTGTGATGTTGGAGACACGATTATTTGGCTTCGTTGGAAGCAACCCACTTTCTGGCGTTTCTGAATAATCTGATCCATGGACCATATCCAGTCCATTCTTTACTTTCTTCAATAGGGTAGTAGGAGTTAGCTTCTAATCTACACACTCTTTCTGGGTGTGGCATCATCGCAAGAACTCTACCGTTGACACTTCTAATACCGGCAACGGCGTTTGGAGATCCGTTAGGGTTGAATGGATACTTTTCAGTTGGAACACCGTAGTTATCGACATATCTAACACCGACTAAACCGTTCTTGTTGAAACTTTCTAATTGAGTGTCGTTTTCCCATTGGGCTCTACCTTCACCGTGTGCAACAGCAATTGGGATCTTGGAACCAGACATACCATCGAAGAAGATACATGAGTTTTCGTTCAAGTCTTGTGCGATTTCTAATGTACAAACTCTAGCTTCATATTGTTCAGACTTGTTTCTTTCAAAACTTGGCCAGTCTTCAGCACCGTTGATCAAGGACTTGATCTTGGATAAGAATTGACAACCGTTACAAGCACCGAAGGCAAATGTATCTTCTCTTTCGTTGAAGAATCTGGAGAATTCGTTTCTAGCTCTGTCGTTATAAAGAACAGACTTAGCCCAACCATTACCGGCACCTAAAACATCACCATAAGAGAAACCACCACATGCGGCAATACCAACAAAGTCTTCTAATGTAACTCTGCCGGAAATGATATCAGACATATGGACATCAACAGATTCGAAACCGGCTTGTTGGAAACACCATGCCATTTCTTGTTGACCGTTAACACCTTGTTCTCTTAAGATAGCAACCTTTGGCTTTGTAGTTAAAGACTTGATACCTAAATCGTTACTTGGTTCGAAGGTTAAAGAGTATGTTAAACCTGGATCGTTGTTGTCAGAAATAGCAGAGAATTCTTGGTCAGCACTGATTGGATAGTCTCTTAATCTTTGTAAGTGGTAAGAAGTTAAACTCCATTGTTCTTGTAACTTGGATCTGGATTCGCTTAAAACGGTTTCCTTGTTGTAAGCAACATTGATTAATTGTTCAGAGTTGAAAACTGGTTCACCAATAACAGAAATGGTTTCACTGTTAACACCATGAGCAGAGAAGATCTTAACAAATTGATCAACTTCGGATTTCTTGATTTGGAAAACAGCACCTAATTCTTCATTGAATAATTCGGTGAAAACATCTTGCTTACCTTGTAAGTCAATGTTCAAACCAGATCTACCAGCAAAGGCCATTTCTAATAAGGTGACAATTAAACCACCATCGGAAACATCATGGTATGCTAAGACATCGAAAGAGTTGTGTAATTCGATACAAGCAGTTAAGAAACCCTTAAGAGCCTTGGAATCGTGAACAGTTGGACAAGTGTTACCAACTTGGTTGTAAACTTGAGCAACAGCAGAACCGCCTAAAGATTTGGTTAATCCAGCAGCAAGATCAACTAAAACAAGAACGGAATCATCCTTGGTGTTTCGTAATTGTGGAGTCCAAGTCTTAGTAGTATCAGTAACACCACAGAATGAAGTAATGATTAAAGATAATGGAGCCATAACGGTGTTGTTATCCCAAGTCATCTTCATAGACATAGAATCCTTACCGACTGGAATGGAGACACCTAAAGCTGGACATAAATCTAAGGAGATAGCTTGAACAGCTTCGTATAATGCACTACCTTCACCAGGAGTTGAAGCAGAAGACATCCAGTTAGCAGAAATCTTAACCATATCTAAAGTCTTAATATCAGCAGCAGCTAAGTTTAACAAAGATTCAGCAATACACATCTTGGCAGAAGAAGCAGCATCGATGATTGCAATGGTTGGCTTTTCACCCATAGCTAAAGCTTCACCGGTCTTGATTAATTCATCACCTAAGGAGGTACAAGTAACACCAACATCGGCGACAGGAACTTGCCATGGACCAACGAATTGATCTCTGTCAATTAAACCAGTGACGGATCTATCAGCAATGGTAATAAGGAAAGATTTAGAACCAACGGAAGGTAATTGTAAAACTCTTGATAAAGCATCGGTAACATTGACATTGGATAAATCGACTGGAGAAAGATCTAATTTCTTAGTAATATCAGTTCTTGACATCTTTGGTGGCTTACCGAATAATAAAGACATTTCTAAATCGATTGGAGTAGTACCTAACAATTTGTCGGTTAGGATTAATCTTTGTTCACTAGTTGCAGTACCAACAACAGCGAATGGACATCTTTCTCTTTCACAGATCTTCTTGAATAAGTCTAAGTTGTTTTGAGCAACACCTAAAACGTATCTTTCTTGAGATTCATTACACCATAATTCCATTGGAGACATACCTGGTTCTAAAGATAAGATATCTCTTAATTCGAACTTAGCACCTAAACCGTTATCGTGGACTAATTCTGGTAATGCGTTGGATAAACCACCAGCACCAACATCGTGAATACATTGAATTGGGGATTCGATACTTAAACTGTTACAAGCATCAATAACTTGTTGAGCTCTTCTTTGCATTTCTGGGTTACCTCTTTGAACAGAAGCGAAATCTAAATCAGCAGAACCTTCACCGGATGCAACAGATGATGCAGCACCACCACCTAAACCAATTAACATGGATTGACCACCTAAAACAATGATGGCGGAACCTGGAGTAATCTTGAAGTCGGACTTTAAGGCTAATTGAGGTCTGATAGCACCCATACCACCGGCAATCATGATTGGCTTGTGGAAACCTCTGATTTCTTCTTTACCTTCATCGTTCTTAACGGTAGTAGTTAAAGTTCTGAAATAACCAGTAATACATGGTCTACCGAATTCGTTGTTGAAAGCAGCAGAACCTAATGGAGCTTCAATCATGATGTCTAATGGAGATGCAATATGGTTTGGCTTACCGATCTTCACTTCCCATGGTTGTTGCAATTCTGGAATGTGTAAATCAGACACACTGAAACCGGATAAACCACACTTAGATTTAGAACCTCTACCAACGGCACCTTCATCTCTAATTTCACCACCGGAACCAGTAGCTGCACCAGGGAATGGAGAAACGGCAGTTGGATGGTTATGGGTTTCGACCTTGATTAAAGTATGGACGGTTTCCTTAGTTGAAGTCCAAGTGTTCTTCTTTTCAATGTTTGGAGCAAAGAAATAAGCTGGAGAACCTGCATAAACGGCAGCATTATCAGAATAAGCAGAGATGGTATATTGAGGGTTCAATTGATGGGTGTTTCTGATCATTTGGAATAAGGACATATCCTTCTTGACGTTATCGATGTTCCAGTCTGCATTGAAGATCTTGTGTCTACAATGTTCAGAGTTAACTTGAGCAAACATGAATAATTCGACATCAGTTGGGTTTCTGTTCAAGGTGTTCTTGAAAGCATCAATTAAGTAGGAGATTTCACCTGCATCTAATGCTAAACCTAAATCTTTGTTGGCCTTGATAAGGTTTTCCTTTGATTCGATGATATCAACATGGACTAATGGCTTTGGCTTGTTATCTTCGAAAAGATCATCATATTTTGGAATATGTTCGTTGATGTATAAGGTTTGAGTCATTCTATCGTAAACGGAAGCAAAAGATGAGAATTGTTCCTTTTGGAAGTAATCGATGATTGGGAAGCCTGGTCTAACACTTAAAAGGACAGCCATACCTCTTTCAACTCTTTCAATCTTATCACCTAAACCACAAACTTCGGTGATGTTAGTAGCCTTGGAAGACCATGGAGAAATGGTACCGGATCTTGGTAAGATTCTGATTAAGTAGGAGTCTGCATCTAAAGATTGTTGGATCTTTGTGATTGAATCGGCATGATCACCATCTAATTGAACTAAATCGAATAATAACTTGTTCTTTTCATCAGATAAATCTAATTCGTTGTCGTATTTTAATAAAACCTTTAACTTGTCAGTGGTTTCATCATCCAAAGCACCCTTGGTGTGGATGTAATGGATTTGACAAGATCTGACATCGGTGACAACAGAGGAATTGACGGAATTGTCAATATCGGAGATTAAATTTGAAACTCTGAAGTTAGATAAAGCTTGTGAACCTGGTAAAATGATCATTTTCTCGGTTGAGGAAGTCATTTTTGGAGTTGGTGGGACTTCAATCTTTGTGAATTGACGCTGGCTGGAGTGGGAATCCAAAAGACCGGAGGGTGTAGGGAGAAACGTGGGAGAAACAAGCAGCAAGCAGAGACATGTGCCTCTCTAAAATGGAAACGACTATGACTCTCTAGATGATCCGTAAATTTTTTTCCCTAATATTTCACTTCCCGGTCATTTGTGACTTCTCTCCGCGCGTCGATCGACGCGCGGCTGAAAGTGGCAATTTGCTGCGAGCACTCGCTGTCGCCGGCAGAGCGTCCTGGAGGGAGAAGGGCTACATTGACATGTTTGGAGCTTCTCCTGGAGTTGGTGGCCTGCAGTGTGTGGAGTTTGAAGTGCCAGAGAGACGTCTGGCAGCACTACAGACGGCAGATACACACCGCATAGACACACTCCCGTGATGGCTCCTGTGAAGAGAAAGGGCGACGCTGCAGAGTTGGCAGTGGAGGAAAGTGATACCAAGCGTGTCAAAGTGGAAAATAACGATCAAGATAAGTCCGATGACAATGTCGACGAAAAAACAGAAGAACCTTCAAAGGACGATGTCAATGGCGATACAGACGATTCTAAGAACGATGCCGAAGCTGATGAAGCTGCAAATGATACAGAAAACAAGGATATAGAGAAGGATGATGAGTCGAAAGACGACAATGACTATGGTAAAGATAACAAAACACAAGATAACGAAGCATCCAATGATATATCAGCCGCCGACTCGAATGCACTCGATGAAAGCCGTAATGATGACGACAGCGATGATGAGGAAAATGAAGATGGAAATGAAGACGAAGATGAAGAAGATCCAGGAGATGAACAAAATGTTGATGAGAATGATGAAGATAACGAAGATCTTGATGCCGAAGAACAAAAGAGACTGCATTCTTATGAATTCGACGGATATACATACACATACAAGGACAGACCTTCGGTCATTGAAGAAGCCGAACACAAGATTGAATTCCGGGTTGTTAACAATGACGACACGCATGATAATATGATTGTCTTAACAGGCTTGAAAAACATTTTCCAAAAACAATTACCGGAAATGCCAAAGGCTTATATTGCCAGATTGGTTTATGACAGATCTCATGTTTCCATTGCAGTTGTTCGAAAACCACTCACCGTTGTTGGTGGAATCACCATTCGACCTTTTGAAAGTCATGAATTTGCAGAAATTGTCTTTTGTGCTATTTCTTCAACCGAACAAGTTAGAGGTTATGGTGCACATTTAATGAATCATTTGAAGGATTATGTTAGAAACACAACGAAGATCAAATACTTCTTAACGTATGCAGATAACTATGCCATTGGATATTTCAAAAAGCAAGGATTCACAAAGGAGATTACATTACCAAAGAAAGTTTGGATGGGTTATATTAAAGATTATGAAGGTGGTACATTGATGCAATGTTCGATGTTACCTCGAATTCGATATTTGGATTCGCCTAAGATTCTTTCACTTCAAAAGGCTGCGATCTTGCGTAAGATCAGATCCATCGGGCAATCACATGTTGTTCATAAAGGTTTAGCCCATTTCAAAGAGGAAAATTTCAAGCCATTAAATCCATTCGATATACCCGGAATAAAGGAAGCTGGGTGGACGAGGGAAATGGACGATTTGGCACAGAAGCCAAAGAGAGGTCCACATCATCTTGCTATGTTAACGATACTAACAGAAATGCAAAACCATCCATCCAATTGGCCTTTTTTACAACCTGTTAATAGACAAGAAGTGCCTGATTATTATGAAGTTATCAAAGAACCAATGGATTTGAGTACTATGGAAGTCAAATTAGAGAACGATGTCTATGAGTCCATGGATGATTTTGTTTATGATTGCAAATTGATATTCAATAATTGCCGTCAATATAATGGAGAAAATACTACATTTTACAAAAATGCAAATAAACTTGAAAAATCGGTTATTGCAAAATTAAAAGATTTCCCTGAATATTCACATTGTTTAGATATCTTAACTAAAAGGTAGTTGAAGGGATAGATAGTTGTGTATATTATTTGTGTAACATTATTTTATAAACTTAAGAAGTAGCAAGTTTACTTTTACTTTTACTTTTACTTTTATCATTATTTTCGATTAGAGTTTAGATAAGAATATAAAGACTAGCTATGTTACGATTATTCTTCCATTTTTTGATCATCACGTTCTTGTTCCTTGACTAATTCTATGATTTTGGCGACTTCTTCGTCAGAATAGATTCTAAATCCACCTTCCTTGGTGACACTTGCCAATTGAGTATTGTTTGAGTCTAATTTTTCTTCCATCACTTGTTTAAGGACTTTCAAAGATAACACTTCAGCTTCCTTCAAGGTTAGGGATTTATGATATTCGTTTTGTAGTTCTGTTTGAGCACCCTCTGATCCCGATCCGATCGCCTTTGCATCGTATCTATAGAAAGTACCTGAAGGTTCAGCATGATATAATTGTGGACCTTTATCGTTATCATAACCAGCGATTAATAAAGCGACACCAAAAGGTCTTGACATCAATCTTTTTTCACCGGATGCACCTTCACCGAATCTCAAGGCCAAATCACAAACGGATTGAGTTAAAGATTCGACGGATATTTGTTCATTGTAGTATAAATCATGTTGAACAGATGCAACACGAGCATGATCGATCATTGATCTTGCATCAGCTGTTAAACCTGACATGGCACAACCTATGTGATTATCGATTTCCATGATCTTCTCAATGGAGTCGCTCTCTAATAAGGTGGAAGAGACACGTTTTTCAACACTTAATATAACACCTTCACTTGTTGCAATACCAATTGCAGTTGAACCTAATTTAATTGCTTCAAGGGAATATTCAACTTGGAATAAACGACCTTCTGGAGAAAAGGTGGAGACACCACGATCGTATTCACTTCTTGTTAAGAACATTTTGTATTTTCTGTGTGTGTTGTTGTGTTTGGATGTTAATTGAGTGGAGTAATGATAAGAGAGTCAGCATAGTAGTGATGAGGGCAAATCCAATATTCATGTTGGCACAGTCTGAAATCGAAGAAGCTGAGGAAGCGCCAAAATAAATGGAAATAAATGAGAAAATCGAAGGGTCGCAATGGGACGATCGACGCGTGTGGCGCAGTCGAGCGGTAAAAGCACGTGACCCGGAGATCTCATACTGCCGCGTGTGGCGGTGCGTAAGATATCGGTTATTAGATCAAGGAGGGATTAGTAAGATAATCGTGGATCGTGGTATAATTACTGTTCTGAAGCTACAGGGCAGACATGGCGGAACCCCAGTAATTCATTATTCATAATTTCAATTTTCGAAGTTGTATTCCATGCCCTCTTTTCATGTGGATGACTGGATTCGATTAATCCGTTATTGTGATAATCGATTGTTAATTTTTCACGATTAAATTGTTTCAACTCCTGTTAAATTTTCAGGGGTCTGTGATGCAGGGTACTGGGGATGAGTTGTATATTGGGCCTGCGATGCGATCCTTACAAGAATTCAGGGTCATTGTGAAAGGCAGTATACCAGGATTAAACCGTGTATATATATATCATGCATGTACACGGTCGACCGCAATTGGAGGTCGATAATTAGTAATGAGTGTATAGTAGTGAGTATTCCCCTATTTACGATAGATTTAAGCACTCAATTGATCTGAGTGATACTGACAGAGATAGATAATTTGCGCAATTGAGCCAATTGTACAAGAATTGAGCTATCAAAAGCGAATTAAAGCGTGGAAAGACGGGGTAAACGTCAACACGAAAACTGAAAAATAGCCGGAACATTAAGAAGTAGAAAGTACGAAGGGTCCGTGCACTCTGTGGAACGTGTTATATTAATAGCACCGTGGGTCGGTGGGGGTGTTAAACGGCAGCAAACGTCTGGCATGGAAAACGGAAGTGGAAGTTTCCCGATTGAGGAAAAGACCCAAAGCGGAATGCTAAGAGGGTAGCGCTAAGCTTATATAAGGTGGGCGTGCACGGCCAATGGAGGCGGGAGAATGGTGGTCAGGCCATAAATAATACGTGGACCCTGAACAGAACACGAGAAGCCTTGGGTCTGTTGGAGGTAAAAGACGGTTGTGTGGAATGTAGACTGTATAGTTAATCCAGGGTGGAAGAACGAGAGCAAGTTGAGAGCTAACAACTAACAAGCTAAACAAGAGCAAAGAACATTCCCCGCCGCAGATTGGTGCACGCCCGGGGGCATGCCCGAATTTTCGCTCAGGCCCGCTGCCCCCCACACTCCGTCCTCCGGACATAACTCCCGTCCCCCGTATACCTCTCTCTGCATCGGTACTTCCCTCCACCCAAGGGCTACATGCACCACGCTGGGACGGCGGTGTCTGGGCAGAGACATGGTCGGCACGTCCTGGGGTGGATCCGCGGGGTCAACATGGGGCAAGAGAGGTGCCCCACCACCCACTATAGCCCACCACCAGCAAATGCAAAAGGCCGAAGCCTCCGAGGTGAAATTTTCACACTTACCGGCCACCTCTCCGGTCCCCAGACTGCAATTAACGTCAAAACGTCAAAACGTCAAAACGTCAAATCTCACGCTGTCATTCGGTCCTCGGCCCACTGTATCCAGCTCTCTCCCCCATTGTCTCCACTGACCACTCACCGCTGGCCACAATCGGGCACTTGTCTGTTCTAGGTTGCAGTCAATGTAGAATGAATATACACGCAGACGCTGTGGAGCCCGATCTCTTCTGGCGCTGCATCATTGGCCGGCGTGTGAACAGAACACACACATGCACTCCCTCCCCCGCAAGCGTGGATGCAAATGTGGTATTAGCAGTTAACAGTTGTAGCATTTAACGGGGAGTGGGAAGTGGGCCCAATGGAAAGGAAAATGGAAATGGAGAACCGGTTCCTGCACTTTTGCATTGTGTTGTTTGCCAGACCCTCGAGAATCGCCGTATTGGGACTTAGGACCGACAATCTCTGAACAGAACATTTGACGTGGGGCCAACTGCCAACAGCCAATATTGACAGAGGACAGAGGGCTATAGGATGCGAATTAATGGGGGAGCCATTCCTTTGACCAGAACTGACTAATTGTGGATCGGGTGTCTGTTGTCTATTGTCTGGCCGGTTTGTGGGCAACCCACAGTACTCTACAGCCCGTCCATTGTGGCACCGATCACACCAATTTTCACCGCTCTGAGGAGCTCGCTCAACCGTTCTGGCTCGACATGTCTTTTTGACGTGCACTTTCCACTCCAACCTCTCGAACCTCGGGCGTTTCCTTTATATTCACTCCATTTCCCTCTTTTCTTCCCTTTTTCTTCCTCCGTTTTTATTCCCTCCTTCCTCCCCTTCCTCTTTTCTTTCCCTTGCCTTCTTCTTCTTCTTCTTCTATTTTCCTCTTTCCTTCCTTCTTTCTTCTTTTCTTTTAGCAGTTCCTTATCCAAAGAATCAAGCACATACCAACTCACAATGCAATTCTCTAAGTCCGTCATCCTTTCCGTCGCTGCTTTATTAGCATCCGCTCAAGCTGAAAACATCTTAGTTGCTTTAAACGAAGATATTGAAGATAACGTCAGTGAATACTTATCTTTCATTGCTACCGTTACCAACCAAGAAGTTACTACTTTATTAGCTCTCTACGAAGCTGCTGAAACTTACACCGATGAATCTTACACCACCTTATTAGATGCTTCAGGTTACGCTGCTTTATCCTCTTTCGTTACTGAATTACCATGGTACTCTTCCAGAATCCAAGCTAAGGTTGCTGAAGCTACTACTACTGAAGCTTCCTCTGCTGCTGCTTCTACTTCCTCTTCTGCTGCTGGTAGAGGTCACGGTGCTGCTTCTTCTTCTGCTGCTGCTGAAACCTCCTCCTCTGCTGCTGGTAGAGGTCACGGTGCTGCTTCTTCCTCTGCTGCTGCTTCCGATGATGAAGCTACCTCTTCCTCTGCTGCTGGTAGAGGTCACGGTGCTGCTTCCTCTTCTGCTGCTGAAACTTCTTCTTCTGCTGCTAGAGGTGGTAGAGGTAGTAACGCTTCCTCTTCTGCTGCTGCTTCCGATGATGAAGCTACCTCTTCCTCTGCTGCTGGTAGAGGTCACGGTGCCGCTTCCTCTTCTGCTGCTGAAACTTCTTCTTCTGCTGCTAGAGGTGGTAGAGGTTCCTCTGCTTCCGCTTCCGCTGCTGGTGCTTCTTCATCTGCTGCTGCAACCTCTTCTTCTAAGGCTGCTGCCGATGTCGCTGCCGTTGTTCCAGGTGCAGGTCTTGCCTTATTCTTAGGTGCTGTTGCTTTATTATAAGTTTGATAATTCATCCATTCTTCTCACTATAATATATACCAATTGACATTCCCATTTCTTACAAGTAGAAAATCAAGATCTTAGAGATGTTTATGTTTTACTTAGTTGCTATCTCCAACATCGTTTTTTCAATCTAACCCAAAGTTTATCCTTATTTATTTATTTATTTTTATTGTGGATTTATCTGTGATACCTTTTTCCCTTCTTGTGTCTACACTCTAAGGTCTTTCTACTATTGTGATAAACTATTTTTCCTTCGTCTTTGATAATTTGTAACTTTATAATAACCTCAAACTAATAATATATCAATATCATTTACATGCCCATAGTCCGTAGTCTATTTCTCCTTTCTCCACCCTCTGTTTATCTTATCGAAACATAAACACCGAACACCCAACGGATTTCCGGACATGCCTGGAGCTCCTCGATTCTTGCCGTGCGTCTCCGCTCGGAGGAAAATTCCAATATTTCTTGAGATTTCACGTGATCCTGGGGGGCGGCCCCGCCCGGTAACTCCTGCACAGCCCGGAAAGGCCATTTCCGGCTCTGCCCGCGTTGATTCCGCGTCGATTTTGCGTCGATGGCTCTGAAGTCAGGATTAGAGATTGGTTGAATCTTGAATCAGGATGGCAACTCTATAAAACGCTGAGCCAACTGGCAAATGCTCATCTCTTCTTTCCATTTCTCTTCTTCTTCTCAGCAGTATCTCCCTCCATCTCTAACAACAACACACACACCCCTTCCAATGGACGCCTACGTCACCACACTCATCCAATACATCCCGGGATTCTCCCTCCTCGACGGTGCAATCCAAAACGTCATGATCAATATCTTGAAAACAGGTATGTTCTAACCACCTAACCATTTCACAAGGCATAGTTGTATACCACTTACTAACACTCCCACCCGCTTACATTCTTGTTTCTTACAGGCCCTATTCCTAAGCACCTCTCCTTTGTCATGGACGGCAATCGTAGATACGCAAAGAATCACAGTATTGCACTTAAAGAAGGTCATAAGCACGGTGCTGATGCGTTGATTCGTGTTCTTGATTGCTGTTTCAGAGTCGGTGTGAAGAACGTCACTACGTATGCCTTCTCCATTGAAAACTTCAGCAGAAAGCCAGAAGAAGTCGATACCATTTTCTCTTTACTCAAATACAAATTGGCAATTTTATCAAGTGAAAATCAAATGTGTGAT
Source organism: Pichia sp. NRRL Y-27261 (assembly GCA_030569835.1). NCBI lineage: Eukaryota > Fungi > Ascomycota > Pichiomycetes > Pichiales > Pichiaceae > Pichia > Pichia sp. NRRL Y-27261. The sequence continues at coordinate 18,226 of JAJMLU010000041.1, forward strand.
TTACATAGTGTTAGAGTTAAAATCATCGGTAATAAGTCTTATTTACCTGAAGATGTCTTACAAGACATCGAGATGGTCGAAGAAAGAACTAAGCACCACACTAAACATGTCCTTTTCATCGCATTCCCATACACTTCAAGAGACGATATGTGGTATTCAATTGATAGAATTGTTGAAAAGGTCAATAATGGTGAAATCTCAGTTGATGAAATCGATGAAACTCTTTATGAAAACAACTTTTATTACGAAGAGTCTGCTGAAAAGGTGGACATCTTGGTGAGAACTTCCGGTCATACTCGTTTGAGTGACTATATGTTATGGCAATGTCATCAAGACAGTGTTATTGAATTTCCAAATACTTTATGGCCAAATTACAGATTTTATCACACTTGGTGGACTATCTTTAAATGGAGTTACTATAAGACTTTGATGATCCAAGATGCAGAAACCATGCAATTGAAAAAATTGTCAAGAGAAGAAGTCAATAAGAGATACAGAGATATTCCAAAAACTCATCCGCCATTTGCATCTGTTAACAAGGCTTAATTGAATTATTTATCGTTACTCCATTCTTTGTTTTTCGTTCTTTGCTTAATCATACTACAACCCATTTCTCGCCATTTCACTTCTTTTTCGTCTTTGCTGGTCATTTTATAAAATAAGTAGTCATCTTTTAATAAAATTAAAATTAATGGAAAATACAAATAGATATAAACTCGATATAGAATAGAATGATAAAATACTATGTAGAAAAGATTGAGTTGTAAAAAATGCAAAAACAAAATCAAGCTAATGTAATTGGTGATCTCAGTGCTTGAAATTCGGCAAATGCGCCATCACCTTTCTCTAAATCATCTTGTGGATTATGGGCCTTTTCGTTCTTGAAATACTGTCTTTTACAATATTTCCAAAATTCAGCAGAAACAAAGAATAATAAAGTACATAAGAACGCCCATGCCCATCCGGTTGAAATGCCACTTTGTAAAAACACGTAATCATTGATGACTGGAATGTAAATAGTTGGAATGAGTGTAACGAAACCTAAAATGACAGACCAAAATAAAAATTGATTACTCCATAAATCCTTCATCCATTGTGTTTTCGGATTGGCACAGTTAGGATGCATTAAGAATAACGATCTTCTAGTATGGATAACTTCCCATGCTAAGATTAATGCACACCAAGTCATGGTAACAAAAGATGCAGATCTAGCCTTGAAAACATGATCACATGTTGCTGAATAATCGGTCCTATTACAGTTTTCTCCCAATTCACCATTACCATAACCATAGACCTCAATAATAAATGGTACCATACAAGCGCCAGCCATCACAATGCCATAGACAAACATATCAACAACAACTTCCCATGTGAAGACAGAGTCTTTAGAATCTTTTGGTGGACGATCCATAACATCATCTGCGGCCTTTTCAACACCTAATCCCATAGCTGGAAAACATGAAGTAACCACAATGACCCATAAAACTTCAACTGGAGATAATGGAAAAACAGAGAAATCGTCCTTATCTTTGAAAACCAAACCAATTAATAAGAATAACGCTTGTGCAACATTACAAGCCAATAATTGAATAACGAATTTTTGAATGTTATCACTCATTCTTCTTCCTTCTTCCACTGCATTTAAAATGGATGCAAAATTATCATCAGCTAAAACAATATCAGAAGCATCTTTAGCAACATCAGAACCATTCTTACCCATTGCAATACCAATATCGGCCATTTTCAATGATGGAGAATCATTAACACCATCACCTGTCATTGCGACAATTTGACCTCTTCTATGTAACGCATCAACTAATCTCACTTTGGTCTGTGGTGCACATCTTGCAATGACTAATGGTAGAACGGGTAAAGAATCGATTTGATCATCATTCAAAGCATCGAATTGAGGTGCAGTCATAACCATTGCATTAATCATTTTTTGAGAATAAGTATTCAGATTATCAGGCAAGATGCCAACTTCTTTTGCAATCGCAGTCGCAGTCGATGGATGATCCCCAGTAGCCATGTGAACAGATATACCAGCGTGGTGGCATAATCTAACAGAAGGTAAAGACTCAGGTCTTGGGGGATCGTATATACCAATTAGACCAAGGAAATGTAAATCTTGTTCGATACTTTCTCTATCAACATTTTGCCATTCAACGCCTAAACTTTGATCACTTGGAATCTTCGTTGCAAATGCTAAAACTCGTAACCCTTGAGATGATAATTGGTTCATTTCATTGTCAATTTCTTTAATGGATTCAGCATTCATGTCGATGGTTTCACCGGTTGTTGGGTCGTTCCATGTTGAGCAGAGATTTAAAATTCTTTCAACTGCACCTTTGGTGTAAATGGTCTCGATATTGGCCGGGTTGGATGAATAAATCGAACTCATTCTTTTGATTGATGAGTCGAACGGGAATTCGGCAAGATAGTTAAAGTCATTGCATTCATCGACTAAATAATCACGGCCGAAACCTAAACGTGAAACGAAAACTTGAATTGAAATTTCAGTTGGATCACCTCTTGCCTTCCAATCTTTGATACCAAAATCATCGACATCTTCATAAACCTTAGCAACATTGGCAAGTGATGCTGTGTATAACCATTTATGGAAGGTTTCCATCTTAGAAGTACCATCATATCTTTCTTTGAATTTAGCAAATGTAATCCAAACATCGTCATGCTGATCGTTAAGTAGTGATGGAGATAATTCAGAAAACATCACAGTACCCAGAGTTGGATTGAAAGGTTCGTTGAAATCGCCAACAGAAAATGTGCCAACAGAAGGAATATAAACTTGTTTGGCGATCATTCTACCTTGAGTTAAAGTACCTGTTTTATCCGAACAAATTGCATTGACTGAACCTAAGTTTTCTAAAGCATCGAACCTTCTAACAATGACGTTTCTTTTCAACATTTCTCTTGCACCAACAGCCATGGTAATTGTCAAAACGACAACTAAAGATGATGGGATCATAGAAAGTGCAACACAGATTGCATAAATTGCAACCTCCTTTGTAACATTGAATTTCTGTGATGCCATGACGATGATTGCAAAGACAACGGCAATCCAGAATAAATAGATTGCTAACCAAGATAATCTAATTTTCAATGGAGTACCCTCAGAAATACCCAAGACATAACCAATGGTATTCCAAATTGTAAATCTAGCAGCATTGACATAATCCTTTGGGGAAGCATCTTCTTTATTTTCAACTTTTTGAATGATTTTGTTATCACCTTTCAAAGCTTTTGCGATTTTACCGATTTCTGTGTTTAAACCGGTGAGAACGGCAATACCTAATGCCCTACCTTTGGAAACAGTTGATGATGAATATGCTAAATTAAGACGATCACCGACAGGAATTTCTTGAAAGTATAAATCATTTGCATTCTTAGCGACGGGTAAAGATTCACCTGTTAATAGAGCTTCATCAGTTTCGAAATTATGAGTTTCGATTAATCTTAAATCTGCAGGAATAGTATCACCAACTTTAACGATGACTAGATCACCGGGAACGACATTTTCAGAAGGGATTGTTAATTCAGATCCATTTCTAATAACAACGGCAGATGGTGAACTGAGATTTTTCAAAGAACCCATAGTCTTTTCAGCTTTGAATTCTTGATGGGTACCGATGACGACATTGAGCGAGATGATGAAAGTGATTACTCCTCCAGTAATCCAATCCTTGATAGCGAAAGATATGATCATTGAAATGAAAAGAACGATGATCATAGCATTGAACATTTGTTTCATGATGATGTTGAAGATGGATATTTTGGAGTTATCACCTATAGAATTTGGGCCATAAGTCTTTAATAAGTCGGCAGCCAAACTGTTGGATAAGCCATGGATCTTATCAGTTTGAAAAATATCTAGACATTTGTCTATTGGAATCATGTAAGATTGGTTGCCTGCATTTGCAAAGGCGATATCTGAGGACATCGATGAGTATCTTGATATGACCTGCTCGTTGAAATCTCTTTTCTCTTTATCATTTGACATTTTCGTGTGTGTAAATGCAATAGTGTTGTGTGGTGAAAGGAAAGAAGAAAAGTAAAAAAAGCAGAAAAGAGTAAGGAGGGGTAAAGGGATAGAGAGAATAAGAAGAGATGGGAAAATATGATACGATGATGACAAGGAAACGATAATATCTGGTGACAGGGGAGGGAATGACCAGCTATTTAAATAGTCAGAAAAATGGAGGGGAGTGGTGGTGTGTCTTTATCACCGACCACTGATTAGATAAAAAACGGGTTAAAATTAGAACAAAGTCGGAGGGATTGTGCAGCAAGTGGGCAATCAGTTGGTCAGATCGTGAGATAAATTGGGCATTTGGGGCAGCCGATTTGGAGGATCGCCGAATGGGGAAATGCTGGTCAGGGAGTTCTCGATATGGATCACGGAGATGGATCACGGACGACGGCGAACAATGCGGGCGGGCAGTGGGATAATGGGGCACCGCCGGGGTAATATTTGTGGCTTAGCGGGAGGCGGGGTAATTGTAAGGGTCCAAGGGTCTGTGGCGCAGCAGCTGACGTCAGCGGGTGTCGTGTCACGTGACCACGCACCCCCTGTCACGTGCCCCGCGTCGATCGACGCGACACGCCTCCCCCCGTCTCCCTCCGGCCTCCAACACGAAAACGCGGTGCCCTGCGCTTTTTCGCTCCCGCAGCGCTCGCGGGCTGAAACAGACACGGTAAACAATGCACGCGGCGATTGGAAGGTTCGTTGATCTTTTTTCGTCTTTGTTCTCACACTTTCTTCTGCATTTGACACACTCTTTTGACGGGTCACTGGTGCTATGGCCCATGGCACCCTCTGTTGCTGCAACCAAACATTCTCACTTCTCTACTCCTAGACCAATTCTCTCTCTTCTCTCTGCTACGCTGCCCTTTTCTGCCCGCCACTCCACACTCCACATCCACACTCCCTTCCAATTAATAGTTGCTTGTTGTTTCTCTTGTGCATCCATCTCCCTTCTCCTCATATCTCCTCTCACTAGACATTTCTCTTCGGCTTTTCTTTCTTCCTCTTTTTTCGTAATCTCCTTTTTCTTCATCTCTCTCATCAACTGCATCAAAACAACATACCCACATATAAGCAATGAGTTCAAACAACAGACTCATGCCTCAACCTTTCCATAAGAACGTGAACCTAAAGGTTCTCTACACCTTCGACGACAAGAACACATTCCTTGCAAGATCGAATTCCCCAATACTGGCAAAGATAATCACCTTACCAAACCAACCTCCACATAATGGGATAGAAATAGGTTGCATCCAGCTCAAAGATTGTTTAGATCTCTTACAGTCCATCTCCCCTGAATGGTTTCAAAAGGGCATGGACTACTCCATCTATTATAAAGACATCATCGAATATGGTGAACCATACGTTGGTTCAGGTCTCTACTCCAAAATCGTCAACAACAACAACGAAACAATAATAACAGGCAGATTATCAACCAACTTCCTCAACTTATTCCAAGGTTCAAACTCCCCTGCAGATACTTTAGATATCAAACTGAGATTATCCCCAATCCATTCTATGGCTCGAACAACAACTTCTAGTAATAACAACAACAATAACAACAACGCAACACAAAATAAGAGAAAACAAGAAGACTCCTATTCATTATACACAGAAAACATCAACAACAGCTCATCCCCGATCGATGAACAGCAACAACAACACAGCAACATCCAACAACAACAATCCATACAGCAAAGAAAGAGAATGAGAAAATCATCAATTACTAATGTTAACACTAATACTAATACCAGCAGCAACAATATTGTCATCAACAATCTGAAAAACAACGCTCCTCAATTAGCATCTCGTACTCAGTCGCTTCCTTTCATTACCGAAGATTCTCTTGCGCATAGAATCAGAATATCAGATATGATCAAATCCAAGGTAGATGAAGAAATAGATGCAAGTGGTGAACCAATTGCTTCAAGATTTTCTAACTTCCCAAAGAATAGCAAGAATGACGATGACGGTTCTCAACCAACAAAAGCTAGAAAGAGTAAGAGTTTTATCCAATCAGTTGTTAAGATCGGTGATAACGCAGTCTCTTCAAAGAATAAGAAGACTCCTTCCCTTGCATCTGTCTTTGAACATTCTTCTAAGAAATGTGTCAACTGTATGTCAGTCTCAACTCCTCCATATAAGTTCCATAAGGATGGTATCTTTCATTGTGGTAATTCCGGTTATTTATGTTCGGTCTGTAATTTCTATCAATCCAAGAATGATTTGAAATCTTTACGTGATAGAGGTGAAATGGGCTCAAGGGGCTTACTAGATGATCCTTATAACAACAAAACATCTACCCCATTGACAGCCTCTTCGAAACGTATGAAGAAGAAGAGATCAAACAGTTCAAACCCAAATTCTTCAGCAATATTAGAAAACTCATCCTCTTCTCCTGTATTTTCTTCTCCGATGAATTTACAAAATGGTTTCACTGCTAAGTCAAAGAAACAAATTAATTCAAATCTATCAGTTAATACTACAAACATGTTATCCGGTAATAAACAAATGTATGAAACTATCCATGAAGTTGAAAATTTCAAACAAGAAGATCTGATGGCATTACTGAAATTAGAATCTACATTTGCTAATTATAAGAGTACACCAAATATTGCTGTCAATCAATCCACAGAACTGGATCCAATCGAAGACATGTTTAGAATGCCAGATCACAAATACGCAACATCTGGAAATAATTCATCTTCTTCAGCTTCTTCTTCAAAGGGTCAACAATCAAAAAACAATACGCCAAATGAAAACAGTGAAGAATATTATAGAGATTTCGATAACATCCCATTAGATGCAACCAAATTAAACACAACATTGATTCCAATTGATGATGACGATAAAGAGAATTATCCACCTGCCAACATGCCACCTCCAAACATTAACATTTATCACAGTAACAAAACTTCAAGTAAAGGAAGTAAAGAAGGTTTGAAGGATGAGGATAAGGATCATATTCATAATCTTTTTGGTGCGAACGATTTCTCCCCAAGTATTCAAAGAATCATTGAATCATTCTCAAATGAACCAAGCTCTCCAACAAAGGGTGCTACAAATGAATGGAATTATAATTTCTTTGAAGAAGAAGATGGTTCTGAAAATGATGGCACAAGTGGTAGTAGTAGTGCCGGTAATATGCATGTACAAAATACAGAATGTGATGATCCGGAAATCGAAAGGATTCTAGCTCAGTCCAACAATAACAACAATGGTAACGTTTCAAATACAGCATCAGCAGTTGGTACAGGTACCGCTGTTAACGTTATTAACATCAACAACACAGATAAGTATGAAATCACTCCAAGGGATCCAGGTACTACACAAACACAGCAAAATAATGATTCACCTACAGGTTTAAAGATGACACCAGGTAATACTGCCTTCGATATGCACATATCATCCAATGGTAAATCCAAAATTTTTTCTGCAAACAACAACAATGTTACTCCTGCTAATATTATTAACAAGGATCTCTGCAACGATAAGAAGAGGGATTCTGCTGGGAAGGATAAGAAGAGAAGACTCACCATGCCAAGTTCTCCATTCTTCCATATCCACAACGAAGGCGAACTCAGCAAAGATGACAAAACACTAGATACCACCGAGTCATTAATCAACTGGGATGCCAAATCTTCACCTGTGACGGAACCATTGTCTTCTTCATACATCAAGCAATGAAGTCATCTGTCCCCCTCTATTTATTACTAATTTGTAACTCCGAACGTATATCTTGTGTAACGCTTTAATTATATCACACAGTCGAATCAGATTGCCCACGCCAAATTTCCCAATGCGGTAACTATTTCCTCCTCCCAGCACGCATTTTCTCATGTTGGAGATCTCCCACAATCTGCTCTCCCACTCCGCGAGGCTGAACCGATATCATCAGCTTAGAGCCTGGGGCATTGAACTGGGGAACCGGTGACGGCCATGTCATCCAACGTGGACTCTTTGTCCCCTGGAGGATTGCTAGAGGGCATTTGGGGGATACCACTACACTCACACACAGATATTCGACACGAGCAACATGTTGGCTTTCAGAACGACAGGATACAATGGGTATTCCTGTAAATACTCCCCCTTTTATGACAATAAGCTGGCTGTGGCCACAGCGGCAAATTATGGATTGGTTGGTAATGGTAGACTCTACATTTTATCCATCAATAACGACGGTAGAATAGGCCAAGACACCTTTTTTGATACCCAGGATGGGTTGTTCGATGTTGCCTGGTCGGAACTACATGAAAATCAAATCTTAACATGTTCAGGTGATGGATCAATCTCGTTGTTCGATATAACATTATCTAACTTTCCTATTAAAAAATACCACGAGCATCAAAGAGAGGTCTTTTCTGTGAATTGGAATATGGTTGATAAATCTGTATTTTGTTCTTCATCATGGGATAGTACAGTGAAAGTGTGGTCTCCTGTAAGGGACCAATCATTACTAACATTAGCATCAAATAAAGACATGACTATTAGAACAGATGCAGTGATGAATGGTATCAATCGAAATGATAAACCTCCACTATCTACAAAGCCAATAGTACAAAATACAGCCAATGACTGTGTATACCAAGCTACATTTTCTCCGCATGATCCGTCCATTATAATCTCTGTCAATTCAGCATCACATTGTCAAGTTTGGGATACCAGAGCATCACAGCCGTTAACATTAGATTTTATATCCCATGGTGGATTAGAAGTGCTTTCATGTGATTATAACAAATACAGGCCCACTGTTATCGCTACTGCATCTGTTGATAAATCCATCAAAATCTGGGATTTAAGAATGATTCCTGATTTACAACATGCGTTCTTAGCACAAAAGAATAAAGTTGGACCAGCTCCAATAAATAAATTGATTGGTCATGATTTTGCCGTTAGAAAAGTCCAGTGGTCTCCACATGCATCTGATACACTGTTATCATGCTCATATGATATGACATGTAAAGTTTGGAAAGATCAAACTGATGAAAGCGCTAAATACATGAGTAGCATGCGTATGAAGCATGGTGATGCCTTAATCGGTAATTTTGACAGACACAGAGAATTCGTCCTTGGTTGTGATTGGTCACTATGGGGGAGAGGATTCGTTGCAAGTACTGGTTGGGATGAAATGGTTTATGTTTGGAAAGCCGTATAGAAAATCAATAACGAGGATTTTTCTCAAAAAACATGCATGGTTTTTTTCCGTCCAAATATACATATCCAACAGTTTATTACTGCTTTTTTGCCCTCTGATTTATATTTTTTGTTTTCTTTATTGACACATCTAATAAACTCTATTATTGTAATAATTTATGCGATTTATTCTATTAAATTTAAACTATGTTACATTTTTACTAATATACCTACACAACTCTCTATTCGAATCAAACCAGTTCAATATCGTTGTTTCTACTGCCTGAAAATCTTTCAACTTCAGTCATCAACCTAGTAACCCATAAATCTCTATCAACTCTAGAACGGGCCAAAAAGTTGATTGCTCTACCTGTAACACCTAATTTTGATGCAGACTTTAATAATTCTGTTGTGGACAATTTCTCAGTTGCATCGTTCTTACTAGCGTTGAAAATATCCTTCGCAAATTCACTATCAAAACTCGTTTCAGACTCGGAGTCAGCATCTGAATCATTATCGGTTTGAAATGGATATTCATTCTTATTTTGATCATCTTCACTACTGCCTTCGTCGCTTGAATGAGTAACATGTTCCCCATTATTGTGTTTATCGATGGTCTTCTTTCCTTTATTTTTCTTAAATTTATCAAAATAATTATGCTTACTTCTCTTTTTTTGTGTTTCTGACATTTGCGGTGGTTTTTCATTTTCATTTATAATAACAGAACCACTGGATTCGGATTGTGTTGACTTTTCACTTGAAACTGAATTCTTTCTGGATTTTGTACCTAATTTTGTACCTGCCTTCTTCTGAATGTTTTTCATCATAGTTTTCTTAGATCCAAACCAGATGGTAAATGATCTTTCATAAACAGATTCACTACTTCTCCAACCATCTCCATAAACTCTTGGTAATCCATCTTCTCCAGACGATAAACTGAAAAACACCTGCCCTTTACTATCAGTATTTGACTTACCTGTACTTGCAAAAACATAACAACTTGCTAATGAAATTGCGGCATACCGACTATAATATGTTGAATTTCTGGCAACTCCAGACCCCTTTGATCTTTGAAAGATTTCATATACAACAAAAAATCCAGGGCTCAGAACTGCATAATATAATTTGAATTGTTTACTCTTAAACTTTTTACAATATAAGTAACCTTCCATGAGAACAGGTTTATCCAGAACATATGATGATATGCTGTAAAGTTGAGTATCTGTATAAGCTTTTGATAATTCCCACTTAGAACAACTGGTTTCACTTTCATTGGCAATAAGAGATTCATAACAATCATCATTCTTTGTATTCATCAGTTTCAAATTCTTTTCCTTTAAAACAACGTGACGTATTAAATCTTCCTTTTTCTTCAATGTCCAATACTCACTCAATTTACTCAAATTCTTAGCCCATTCATTTCTAATAGTTCTAGTGGAAACTTGGATCCGTAAAACTGCCCCATTATCCATAACCAATTCAAAACAATTTTCAATGTATTCATCTTCTTCAGTAAGACCTGTACCTCTGGAGAATGTTCTAAATAATGAGGTATCTTGTTCTTTGGGCTCTTCACTTTTAGGATGTTTCCATGTGGCGTGACAAGCGGCTCTAACAATAAGACTGATCTCTTCCTTTGGAACGAGTCTAATATCAGTGACTTTGCAAAGATCTACAATAAAATCTGCATTGGAAATCATACAAGCACGTCTCTCAGCTTCATATAATGCATCTGCATCATGATCAGCGTACTCTTCGGGTGTTATTCCAGGTTTTAACCAATTTATATGATGTGCAGTTCTTGGATATGGTGTGGACTGATAAGTAGTTGGCTCAAAAGAGGCGGCCTTTTCTAAATCTTTCAAATTCAATATATCACCTGCTGGTGAGATTAGATGACGTTGAGATTGATCACAATCGGGTAATATTGGAACGGCATCATAAAAGTCTTGAAAAAACAATAAATTCTCAACGGTGAATGCGTACAATAATTTATAATATTGCCTTCCAACTTTTGATGTTAATTTTCCTCTTCTATTGGATAATTTCGTAACAAATCCTTCTATTGGTAATGGTTCAACCTGTGTTCGATCGCTCAAAATATGAGATTCGTGTTGAAATTCTCTCAATTCTAATTCGTACGATGATGCGTAAATATTCCACAAAATTTGAATCAGAGATTCACTTTCACCTAAGATCCATTCCAATCTATCATACTTCCTGAAACTCAACGCTAAGAAAGATCTATCTGTTTTTATCCTAGTTAAAAATTCTTTGGCCATTGCGTCATTTGGTAATTTTCCAAATTTCTCCAAATCTGTAACCTTCTTTTGGATCATATCTAGCATATCACTGAATGACTTAATCTGTGGATAAACATAACCATTTTCATCATATTTGATTGTAACATAATCTGACATAAGTGCGTGTTCCGCCATATAAGTTTTATAAAATGTCTTCACCCCTGTAATTGTGAACGAGATATCAAGAGATGGAATACTGACCAATAATGCTTCTGTGCCTTTGGTTTCTGGTTTCAAATTCAAAAGTTGTCTTAAGAAACTTAACCAAACAATTGCTGATGATGTTGAATGTGCTAACATTGTGTAAATTAAAGTACAACTCTTCTTCTCTTTAGTGATCCGTATACTCTTATCTAAAAGATTTGCAAAACTAACGTTCACATCATGACGTGATAAAACTAATGAGAAATCACAATTTTTGTCATTTTTATGGTGATTGGATTTTTCATCCAAATTTGTTCTATCGTGTAATTTATTCTTCAAATTCCCTATTTTCTCCTTTTTTTGTTCTAGTTTTTCAACTTTATCATTTTTAAATTTAACAAGTGTGGATTTTAAGGTTGAATTTCTATCTCTATCCATGATAGTGCCATTTTGTTCATCAAAATTATCCAACTCTTCATCGATAGTATTTCCACCATATTCTTCACGATCAGAATCAATATCCTTTTCATTGTTCGATTCTCTCTTCTCGTTTTCCTTTTCTTCTTCTTCGTCCTCCTTCCTCTCTTTCTCTAGAACATCCTCATAGATCTCTCGTTTCAATTTCCCAGTATCATCTTTTCTGAAGATTTTATTTCTTTTAAAAAATTGAATAATTGCAGGATAGTCTAAATCATCAGTAGCTCTCACAACAGTAATATATTCTCTCCATCTTTCGATAATTCTCGAACTTTTCTTCAAATCCGAGTTCAATTTGAATTTTTCATTAGTCGAAACCATCACTAACATTTTCTCCATCTTAATGATTTCACCAGCTTGAAAATGCTGTAATAATTTCTTCATTTTTCTCTTGTGTTCAAATTTATTAATTTCACCAGTCAAACCAAATTTAGCACCAAGAGTTTTCGTTTTCAATATTTTGTATGTTTCTGCAACATCATCGTCAATATCAGTATATGCCTCAGTGATGTTATTATGAACATGAATATTCTCTTTCGATTGTATTTCTGCCTCATCGTTATATTCGTTATAATTTTCCTCTGCGTATGGGAAAGGTGTTTGTTTATCCAACAGTAATCTTTTGGATTGCAATGTATACATACTTGTTGCATTATTCATTTTAACAGATTCTGGGATCTGGAAACTAACTTGTGGGGGTAAAGTATCGAATGTAACTGATTTACGTTCACGATTTTCTGAGGAGTATTGTTGGTCGTGTAATGTATCTTTTGATGTAGTCGAAGCAGTTGGAATTGGTATCTCTGAAGCTGTTATGAAAGAATCGTTATCGGTATCAGTATCTGACCTATTTGAATATTCATTGTGGTTCTTCTGTAAAGTTATCATTGCATCATCAATTTCTTCTTTGATAATTTCTTGTTTCTCATCATCGGGTTTATCGAAAAAGGTCCGTAATGATTCCGGCATTTGTAGTGGTTTAGTTGGGGATTTAGTTTTGATATGTGTGTTTGTTGGTGTGATTGTTGACGCCGTATTGTTGTTGTGATCATTAGTTATTGTTGAAATTGTATTTTGCTGAAGAGTGTGGGAGGTAGAATTAAGATCCAATTCTGAAATGTTATGACTATGTGGAATTGGACTAAAGGAAGGTGTCAAGCTATCGTTGTCAATATCATTATCTGAGTTTTCTTGGTCGGAACTAGACTCGCCAGATAATTCTGAATCCGTATTGACAAAACTGTCATTCATTAGCAGATGGAATTGCATGTTCTTATCTTGATAAGATTCTCTCGGTATATTGAAATGGACAGAATTGAGAACACCATCTGCAGATTTAGAATGAAATTTATCATGCAGAAAGTTGTTTAGACTGTGCTGATGGTTTGAAACGTTGATTAAAAGGGAATTTAAAGGCGCAGATCCCAGTGCTGGTTTCAAAAGAACATCGTTGTTATCACGGCTTATACCTTTCTCGTTTGTTTTTAGGTGAAGATTCGGTTGCTGGAAAAGCTTGGAGACAATTTTTTCCTTTATTGAATGGTGCTGATGCTCTATATCTATGTTGGAAATTTGGTTTGCAAGTGTTGTATCGGTGAAGTTAACTTGAGATTCGAATTTACTGAGTGTGTTATGTTCAGGGTGTTGTTTCGCTATGGATTTGATCTCATCCAAACGGTTCAATTTCGCCAACAAGACCGACTTCTTGTCTAGAATCCAGGCGGTGGGTATATTTCCTAGAAAGACGACTGTGGAAGTGTTGTAGAGTTCCAGACTATCACAGTATTTTAGCCTGAACGCAGTGAAGGAGTTCTTAGGCAACCTGATCTCGTTGCCGGAGGTGCCAGTGTCTGGGTCGACACTGCTGTGGCTTGCCTCGTCCGGTGGCATGTGTGTATGTTGTAAGTGTGTTGGGTGGAGGTGGGTGTGTAGCCCTGCATTGACAGTGTCCAGCGTCTATTGTCATGTCATGTCATGATGATCTTCCCTTAGGTCTTAACCAGCCAGATCTCAAGGACATGCAGGCCGTCCCCGTCCCACCAGCCGAGCCTCACGCCGCCCGCATCACGTGATGTGATGTGCTGTGCTGTGCTGACGTAAGCCGCGTCGGCGACGCGTCGACGCCTCTGAGAAGGCAACTTCCAACTTCTCTTACTAATCTCACTAATCTCACTATTGTTTAATGTTAGTGAGGACGCGCTCAGCGCTCAGCCAAAATTCTCTCATTAATGCCAACGGGCAACCCGCAAATTTGCTTTGTCTGCTCGTGGTGAAGAACAAGGACACCCACCCACACAAGAGACAAGAGAACCCCTTCGTCTTCATCCCTCCTCCCTCTGCACATCTGCTCTCTGCCTTTGCACCCACATCCACCACTCACACACAGCTGCTCATCTCGGACTCTCCCGAGGTCTTTCCAATTGCTCCCCTGTTTGTTGTCCACGTGTCTCTGTCCTCTGCTCCCGTCAATTCCACCCCGGATCATCCCCCCATTCCCGACTCTCCCAAAAAGACTCTCTTAGCTACCATAGAATCGTGTGTTTCTCGTTGATCCAACGCTCATACGTCCGATCCTGCCATTAAGAGACACATTTCCATCTACAAAGTCATATTTCAGATACTCCTATCGAAGAATAAAGGCAAAAACGGTAAGTACCCACTCCATTTTCTGCCTCCGCCTCACAGCATAATAGGCTCATCGTGTCTCCATCTAAAATACACCGCTAACTTCCGTACATCACTAAACTGAATACTAACATTTCTCCTACGCTTCCCCCCTGCATCCCACAGTATTCAATTCTATCCATTAGTTTCTTTCCCATCCCATCCACACATATCTTCATTTGCATACATTCACTCCCCGTTCAAATTCATTTTATTTATCCTCCATTTTCTGCCTCCTTTAAGCAATCCGGATATTCCTACAAACTCATACGCAATTCATCCATATTCTATTACATTCCATATATCCATTCATTTAACTGACTATCCATTTTTTTTCATACTTCAATAACTTATAATGTCCAACACAAACGGTAACGGATACAACAGCCCCTTTGATGATAAATACGTCTTTCAGGATGCTGATGGTAATCAACTACCTTCCCCGTCTGTAGGTTACAAATCTAACCTAAATAACAACAACAAGAGACACTTTTCCGGCTATTCTACTGCATCTTCAAAAGCTGGAGATGATGAATTCGAGGATGCAAGCTCGATAGGCAAAACTCCAATGTTATTACAAGATTCTTCAGCTTTGAGCAATAATCGTGCCTCATCATTAACTGCTCCTAATGTCTTCTCTCATGTCAATTTAAAATCTTCCAATATCGATAATGGCAAACTTGACTTTGATGAAGAAGATGAAAGTTTTGACGATTTAGGTGACCTCAATACAGATTTTAAAAAGAAAAATAACGACGATTTGAAAAGAGGTAAAACCACTTTTGAAAGACATAGATGGGGTACCCAACGTAAAAAAGATGGTAGACCGTTGACTAGAAACAAAACACTCAAGAAAGTCTTAGAAAGCTCTTTGCCTCCTCAATTTTTCCCAAAACAAGAAGATGAAGATGAACATATGTATGATAATACAAATAAAGATGAAATGGATCATTCTCATATTAACAGAGATATATACTGGAATTTACCCCTACCCGCAACAGCTCTTGATGAGGAAGGTAAACCACCTCAATATGCAAGAAATAAAATTAGAACAACAAAATATACTCCAATTACATTCATTCCAAAAAACTTATACTATCAATTCGGTAATGTTGCAAACATTTATTTCTTAACAATGATTATTTTAGGTGCCTTTGAAATTTTCGGTGTTCCAAACCCTGCTCTTTCAGCCGTTCCTTTGATTGTTATTGTCGTCATTACTGCCTTCAAAGATGCTTTAGAAGATTCAAGAAGAACCGTCTTAGATCTGGAAGTTAATAACCAAATCACTCATGTCTTGAAAGGTATGGATAATCCAAATTTTAATGGTGAAAATATTAGTTTATGGAGAAGATTGAAGAAGGCAACAACTAGAGTCATGATGGCTTTATTCAGAGCTATGAAAAATCAAAAATTGATCGATCCTTTAGCCGAAGATCCTGGAAACAGAAAATCTTTAGATAGTATTGACTATAGAAGAAGTTTACAACAAGATAGAAACAATAATAGTACATCTCAAGTCCAAGAAAGTGATGATTTAAACCCTTTCAGTGATCCAATTACACTTGATGATAATGATCAAAATAGTGGACACGACGATAATGAAATGCCACCTTTTGTTGCTTCTTACAATGATAATTATATTGCTCATCCAACTTTCAAAAAGGAATATTGGAAAAACATTCATGTTGGTGATATCGTCAAGATCAAAAATAATGATTCCATTCCTGTCGATATTGTCATTCTTTCAACTTCTGATTCAGATGGTGCATGTTATGTCGAGACAAAGAATTTAGATGGTGAAACAAATTTAAAGATTAAACAAGCATTAAAATGTTCTCATGGTGATTTAATCTCTGTTGATGATTTAGCAAAATGTAAGTTCTGGTTAGAAAGTGAAGGTCCAAAATCAAATTTGTACAGTTATGAAGGTAATCTGAACTATTATGCAAATGGTGATGATGAACGTGGTGAAGTTTGTAATGAACCAGTCAACATCAACAACATGTTATTAAGAGGTTGTTCTTTAAGAAACACCAAATGGGTTGTTGGTATTGTTGCATTCACTGGTAATGATACCAAGATCATGCTTAATGCAGGTGTTACACCAACTAAAAAATCTAGAATTGCCAAGGAATTGAATTGGTCCGTTATCTTAAATTTCATCTTATTATTCGTTCTTTGTTTTGTTTCTGCCATTGTTAACGGTATCTATTATGATGCTTCTAACGTCTCAAGAACTTATTTTGAATATGGTAATCTGGTTGGTTCTGCTGCCGTCAACGGTATTGTCAGTTTTTTCGTTGCCATTATTTTATACCAATCTTTGGTTCCAATTTCCCTTTATATTTCTGTTGAAATTATCAAGACTGCTCAAGCTTATTTCATTTATTCAGATGTCCAAATGTATTATGAAAAATTAGATTATCCATGTGTTCCAAAATCTTGGAATATTTCAGATGATTTAGGTCAAATTGAATATATTTTCAGTGATAAGACTGGTACTTTGACTCAAAATATTATGGAATTCAAGAAATGTACAATCAATGGTGTCAACTATGGTAGAGCATATACTGAAGCTTATATGGAAATCAGAAGAAGACAAGGTATTGATGTTGAAGAAGAAGCAGTTACTGAAAGAAATGGTATTGCATCTGATAAGATTGACATGATTAAGTTATTGCAAGACATTAATACAAGTTCTGTTTCTGAGACAATTGAAAAGGATTTAACATTTATTTCTAAGAAATTTGCTCAAGATTTGAAAGGTGAAAGTGGTGATGTTCAAAAGCAAGCTGATGAAAATTTCATGTTAGCTTTAGCTCTTTGTCATTCTGTTTTAACTGAAAGATCAGAAAAGGATCCAAGTAAATTTGAATTGCGTGCCCAATCTCCTGATGAAGCTGCTCTTGTTGGTACTGCTAGAGATGTGGGTTTTTCATTTGTTAATCGTACTAAGAATGGTTTAATTTTAAATGTTCAAGGTGAAGAAAAGGAATATCAAATTTTGAATATTTTAGAATTCAATTCTACTAGAAAGAGAATGAGTGCAATTATTAAGTTACCACCTGTTACGCCAGGTGGTGAACCAAGAGCTTTGTTGATTTGTAAGGGTGCTGATTCTATTATCTATTCTCGTTTAAGTGATAAAAATGACAAGAATTTACTTGAAACTACTGCTGTCCATTTAGAACAATTTGCAACTGAAGGTTTGAGAACATTATGTATTGCTCAAAAGCAATTATCTTGGTCTCAATATCAAGACTGGCAAACACGTCATAAGGCTGCTTCATCCTCTTTGCAAAACAGAGAAGATAAAATGGAAGAAGTTGCTTCATCGATTGAAAGAGATTTAATGTTATTAGGTGGTACCGCTATTGAAGATAGATTACAAGATGGTGTTCCAGATTGTATTCAATTATTAGCTAGAGCTGGTATCAAGCTTTGGGTCTTAACTGGTGATAAAGTTGAAACTGCTATTAACATTGGTTTCTCTTGTAATTTATTAGAAAATACCATGCAATTGTTAGTCATCAAAACTTCTGGTGAAGATGTTGAAAAGATTGTTCCCGATGATATGAAAGATGTTGTTTTAAGTGATAAGACAGAAATGGTTAAATTTTTACTTGAAAAATATCTTGAAGATTATTTTGATATGTTAGGATCTGCAGAAGAATTAGAAAAGGAAAAGAAGATTCATGAACCTCCAAGTGGTAACTTCGGTGTTGTCATTGATGGTGATGCATTAAAATTGGCTTTAAGTGATTCTTTAAGAATTAAATTCTTACTCCTTTGTAAGCAATGTAAGGCTGTCTTATGTTGTAGAGTTTCTCCTGCTCAAAAAGCTTCTGTTGTTAAATTGGTTAAGGAAACTTTGGATGTTATGACTTTAGCTATCGGTGATGGTTCCAATGATGTTGCTATGATTCAAGCTGCAAATGTTGGTGTTGGTATTGCCGGTGAAGAAGGTACACAAGCTGTTATGTCTTCTGATTATGCTGTTGGTCAATTCAGATACTTAGCTCGTTTAGTTTTGGTTCATGGTAGATGGTCATATAAGAGATTAGCAGAGATGATTCCATGTTTCTTCTATAAGAATGTTATTTTCACATTGGCATTGTTCTGGTATGGTATTTATGATAATTTTGATGGTACATATTTATTCGAATATACCTATTTGATGTTCTATAACTTGGCATTTACTTCTCTGCCTGTTATTTTCTTAGGTATCTTTGATCAAGATGTTGATGACTACATTTCCTTATTAGTTCCTCAATTATACAGAACTGGTATTTTAAGAACTGAATGGAATGTCGAAAAATTCTACTGGTATATGGTTGATGGTTTCTATCAATCTATTATTTCTTTCTTCTATCCATATTTCCTTTACTATAAAAACGGTATTGTTTCCAATATTGGTTTACAATTGGATCATAGATTCTATTTCGGTGCTATGGTTGCTTCGATTGCTATTATTTCATGTAACACATATGTTATTCTGAGACAATTCAGATGGGATTGGTTATCATGTTTGATCAACTTCATTTCTGACATTCTATTATTTGGTTGGACTGGTATTTGGTCATCATCAACTAATTCTTCCGAATTCTACAAAGTTGCAGCTCGTCTTTATGGTGCACCATCATTCTGGGCTTGTTTCTTTATTGGTGTTTTAATGTGTATGTTACCACGTTTTGCTTACGATTTCGCGTGTTCTGTCTTATATCCAAAAGATGTTGAAATTATTAGAGAATGTGTTGATAGAGGTGATTTCAAGCAATATCCAAGAAATTATGATCCAACTGATCCAAAGAGACCAATTATTTCTAAGTACACACAAGCTCATACATTAGAAGCACATATTTCACCTGCAGATTTCCCAGCACCTGGTCCTTCTTACAGAGATTCTATCAATGGTACAGCTGGAAGTCGTAGTAATACATTCAAACGTATGTTCAGTGGTAAATCAAATAAATTTTCACCTTCCATTCCAATGAATCCATCTGTTGAAAGTTTGGCTACTGAAGAAATTGAAATGGACTTCCAAAGGGGTCATTTTAATCCAGATGGTTCTATGACAAGTCCAAGTCTTTCTGTCAAGAATCAACAAAATATTGATGACAGTTTTGCTAATACTAGAAGAAATATTAATCTACGTGATGCGGATGACGTAGAGGCTAGAGGTGCTAGTCTTGAAAATGTCAGAACTAGTCTTGACTTACCAGAATTAACCAATGCAAGAAGTTTATTGAGCAACTTATCAGATTAATGATGAACGAACTTTCTATGATTTATCTGCAAATGTTTCTTTTATTTTCCGCCTTTTCACGTGTGGAAAAGTGCATGTATATTTATTTTTGATGAAAGATTATCTTTTTTAGTTAACATTCTTTTTGTTTTATGTATTTGATTTTTATTTTATGTTTTATTTATAAATTCTCCTGTATACTTTTAGTAATATTACAATATTCTACACAATTCTATAAAATCCTAATCATTTAGAACTTCTTCGGGAATAAACGTTGGTTGAGATTTTTCCAAAATCCCATGTCATAAATGTTGACCATATCGGACCATCCTTTGATTTGCTTTAAGTTACCGCCTAGTGAACTGTTGAAGTTGGACCTATCTTGTAACCGAACAAATTGAATTGAACCATTTGGTAGTTTTCCGTTCAGTATCAAAAATACATGAGTGCCTTCATTTGGTATGAACTCATATAAAAGATCATGTTCAATCAGTTGATTAATGTAGCTCCATTTACTGGTTTCATTTGTTGTCACACCTAAATAAGTAGACCACAAGTTTTCCCCAAAAAAGAATGCAATAAGTGGGAACAAAAGTAAGCATAAAAGTAATAAAATACCTGAAACTTCATTACCGAAAGTTGTTTGTTTAATAAGAAACCAATATTTCTTTAAAAAGGAAGCATTGTGAATTTTATCTGGAACTTTATCTGAATAATTAAGGTATAATTTCAAACTGTAATAGCACAAGTATCCTCCATAGAAGACAATATAACACATTGAAAATAAAAATGATAAAAACCAACGGTATGTATAGTATCCAACATCATTATTTAACCATACGCAATGATGGTCAAACATCAAAACACACTTATCGCAACTTGAACAGTGTTTACTTCTAGCTGGTTTTATATATCTGCAAGTTGAACATTCTGTTTTATAATAAACTAATTCGTCGTATGGAAATTCCAAATGAAGTTTAGTATTATTGAAATTTGTTAATTCGTCATATGTGATATATCCGGGGTCTGATAATACCGCAAGTATAAACGTTGCATAATTGGTAAGGATTGCGGGAAACATTAGTATCCAATATCTTAATGATGAATGAACAATGGCATTTGATTTAGGTTCTAGTTCAAGTATTTGAGAGTATGTGTATTTAAAGAAATATGAAACAGCCTTAGTGAAGATGACTAAATAGAAAACGGGGATTATCCACCCAGCAACCCACTTAAATCGCCTTATTGAAGTATCAGATGATAAATATCCATTGAAATATTTTCTATCAATTTCCACAAATTGATATACAATCCATTTTGTTAACCGATCAACAAGTAAAATGTGTAACTTATGAATGATTGTTCCACGATAGTTGGGCAAATCTCCAAGTAGTACAATAAATAGCCCCCCTGTAAAGAAGAGTGTGACTATTATGAGTACATAGAATTTGGACATCATGTGAATTGTCAATTGTCAATTGCCAATGCCAACAGGAAGGTAATACGCAAAAACAAGGCAAGACCTGCAAAAGAATGCAAAGAACAATTGAATGATACTCGGGAATATTCAACATGAAAATCGAAAATCGCTAGCCCCAAGAAAAATGACAAAAAAGAAGAGAGATGCAAAAAATGACAGCTGTGGGGTTCGAACCCACGCCTCCGAAGAGACCAGGACCTTAACCTGACGCCTTAGACCACTCGGCCAAGCTGCCCTTTCAAACATTTTCATTCTTGGGACACACATGGCCTCACATTTTGGGTCACGTGCCGCAAAATTTTATTGCTTTAAATGATGCACTTTGTCATCGGGACTCCGAAACAATTAATGAAACTTAGTTAAAATGTCTGAATCTTGAGAAAATTAAATAAATGTATTATTTTTTATAAATTTTGACATTTTTCAGGTGAGTTGGAAGAAATATTTTGCTGGAATCCAATTTCCCAATTTTAAAGGTAATGACGTCATGCGTTAAGGCCAAAAACAACGACTTTAATTTTGCGGCACGTGACCAAAAATCGTACCTCAGGTCTGTCTCAGCGTTTTGTTGCCCATCAATTGGAGGGATGGCCGAGTGGTCTAAGGCGGCAGACTTAAGATCTGTTGGGCGTACGTCCGCGCGAGTTCGAACCTCGCTTCCTTCATTACTTTTTTGCTTCTCTTAAATTTGTTTGGGGTTCCTTGAAACTTCTTTTTAATATTTTTCTCTTTAATCGTTAGTTGGTCTATAAATAAACATTACAATAATATAAATCCGTGTCATTAAATTAGTTAAATCCTGACACCTCCCAATCTTTTAGCATGTCTAACCAGGAATTCTCAGAGTAATCTTCATCATCATCTTGATTATCTGCTCTCCATATTTCCATTATTATTTGCTTTCCAATCCATTTATTTCCAGCAACAAACATTTTTCTGGCTACTTCATCAAACCTGTATCTTAGCTGCGGCGATATAGCATCTGATCCAGATATGAAAAAACACCAGAAAGGAGGTGAAAGTTTCATATCTTTAAGGAAGTCACTTCTCAGAGATAGATTACGCAACTGTTCAAGATGCGTGATGGTGGATTCGACGTGATTTTGTAACAAATTCGGATCGATTTCTTTTATGAGACGGAAAAAAAACATCAATGTAGTATTGTAAAGTGAAACAGCCAAATGATAAAGTGCTTTATGGAATAAACTATGGAACTGAAGCTCTCCATCACTTGTTCTATCATCCGAGTATAAATCCCATTCAAGCTTCCAGTTGATTAAATCCTCCTCTAAATCACAACAAAATCTTGGAAAGTTTCTTGGAAATATCTTTTTACGCAAACACCAATTTTTATGATCAGCCAATTTAACACTTCTTTCAAGTAATTTTAATAATGACAATGGCATACCAAAACTTAACTCTATAGTAGATGGCCTATTTGGGGAAGTTTCCCATTCCGGGCTTGAAGGATGTGGAATAATAATTTTTCCTTCATTATGAGATAATTGTTCTCTATCGTTTAACGGCATACTAGTAGATTGTGAGGTTGATAATCCTGTCAATACATTAACATCGCCTTTTGTTTTGTCTTCATTTTGGATTTTATTATTTTTAACTTTTTCAGAAACAGAGGATTTCTGCATGTCTTTAATTGAGTCATTTGTAGCCAATTTATCATAATCATCTTTATTTTTACCTTCAACTTGAGAATTGTTACCACTTCTCTTTGTTTCCAAAGGAGTTGCATTTTTGGTTTTCTCTTCTAATTGACTTGTCTCATTTTCAGAGGAATCAGAGTAGTATGATGAATCACTGTCTTCATCATCCTGACCATTTTGCTCTGACTGGGAGAAATGAAAATGAACCGTGAACGATTTAGGCGGCTTGTCAACAATATCTGGTCTTTTAGCCAATCTTGACGGAAGCTTTATTTCCATTGAATCATCTTCTTCATCTTCGTCATCATCAACGTCATCTGTAAGTTTACCTTCACTTGAGTCACTTTCTGGAACATTTTCAGGTTGAATTTCAATTTTATTAAACTCACTTTTATCAAAGTAATCACTAAATTCAAATTTTTTGATTAAATTGTAATCAGATTTGACATCTTCAAACCCCTCGTCATTAATCTCATAATTATCTAAATCAATTTTGGAACACGATTTATAGAAAATATTCAAGTAGCGAAACCATTCCCAAAGTTCATTAATTTCTTTGTCATCAGCGCCTGCCTTTTCATATTGGGATCTTAATCCATTCAACACACCATGCAAGAGTGAATAATTGATAATTATATCAACGTTGGAGTCTTGATATATTGCTAAAATTAAGGTTAAAACTAATTCTTTGAAAAGCCCAACCTTTAGTAGTCGATTCACAAGACTTTCATTTTTCACATCAATTCTCGGGCTAGTTCGATCGGCAAGTAACGGTTTTATCAGCACAGATAAATAAACCAATGTCATTTCTCGAAATGCAATATAACATCTAAAAAAACTTAAAGACCCATCATAAATACCATACTCATTAAATAAAACTTTATACTGAGAAAAAGCAGTCATTGATAATGTAACCATGCAGTATGTTCTTTTTAAAATATCACAGTACTCTCTAAATTCAATACCATCTTCACTGACCTTCCCGACCCAATCACCGGGCAATCCGATAGAACATTCAAACACCATTAATTCTCCGACAATTTTGTAAAGCAATGGAATAACCACAGTATCAAAAACGCACCCATTGTAACTCAATATCAATACACTCGGTTGTGATTTAACAAACATTCTGATTAATTCCTGAACCCTTTGCGATCTCAGTAATGCAGCAAATGTTGTTACTGGCTGTGTAGACTGTTCACCAGTATTCAAAGCTCTCATCACTTCATTGATATATTGTTTTAGTATCAAATCAATTTCAGGTCGTGTTAGATCCATTTTATCAATAATTCTATTTTTCAATTTGGATACTGTATTATATTTTTCTGCAAAGATAACACTTTTCATCAAGTCCCACGAGTTTGTAACTGCATCTGCCGACCCAATTAGCGTTTGATACGTCAATATGGCGTCAATTTCTAATCTTGGATGAATCCATAGAGGTCTAGGGATAATTCCGTCTTTATTAGGCGAACCTTTTTCTACCTTTGTTTCAACTATAGAAGCATATGATGGAATCTGGGTCATATTATCATGTTCAGTTTGTTGTTTTATTCGTTGATAGTGTAATTCTAAAGCAGGAACTAGTGGAAGAATACGTGCTAACATAGGTAAATTCTGTGGCGTCGGCGTTGCTTCTTTACTACTGTCAATAATTGAATTTATTGGTGGAAGTACTGGTGTTGGAGTAGTTTCATGAGATACAACATTTTGTAAGTTCATGAGATTTGCAGAACCAGTAGTTTGTAAACCGCCGATGTTAATGATATTATGAGCACTTGTCGTATTTTCAGGTATTTCAGGCCTCTTCAGCTGATTTTTCATATATTTTCTAGTTCCGAATATGCCAAATGGTCCATCATGGATGAAATTTCCGTGGAAATCACGACTAGTCAATCTTTCTAATAATATATCAATTTCATCAAATGTTGTGTATGTCTGTGATGGTGGAAATTTCATTAGTGTGAGTTGTTGTCTCTTTGTTAATTTTGATGGGTCATCATCGAAATCAATATGTAACATTCCCAATGATCCATCCTTCTCTGTGATCATGGGATCTGTGAATCTGAGCTTAAATCCGTAACCAAGACATTCTTTGCCGGCCTTTTCACATCTTAGACATGTAGGACGTCGGCCGTCACATTTCACTTTCCGGTTTCTGCATGTTGCACATCCCAAGAAAGTTCTCTTTTTGACCACCTTTTTCTTGGCGGCTGGCTTTGTCACCCCAGCCATCGTCTTGTGTTGGTTGTGTAAAAGGGAAAACTTCGGAGTAGATCTGCAAACAACAATTAGAAAGAATATATACATGTGCACAAATCGAAGTTGTTGTCCACCTTTACACTTCTCCTTTCATCAATGCAACCATGGATCCGTTTATCTAAGCGAGTTGCGCACATTTGGCAACTGCAAGCGAGGTGCTTCTGGCGTTTAAAAAATTTCAAATTTCAACTTTTGCATGTGCAGGTTTCACTCACATTAAATAGAATTAGGTTCAAAATCCAATACTCAAGTTATAAATAATATTATACGAAACGAAACACACAAATACAAATTAGCGGGGGTGATATGAAATATATTATAGAATTATTCCAAAAGATCTAATGAGTCGTCACCACCAAGACTCTTTCTGACCTTTTTCTTTGAAGACTTCAATGGAGATAATGTTTTTCTCTTTTTGCCGATTTTAATATCTATGTTGGAACTAACTGGCAGGGATTGTCTTTTGTTTAAATCAGATGCTGTAGTATTTCCCAATGCTTTGAATTTTGTTTTATCTGTTTTCACAGGTTCAAACGATTCCATTTTCTTCTCATGAAGCTGCTTTTGTTGTAAAAGTAGTTCATGCTTACTGATCTTCTTATTCTTCTTTTTCTTCTTTTGTTGTGAACCGAAGGAAATAGTGTTTTCTTTATCAAAAATATCACTGTGAATTTGGAATGAATTGGTCTTAATAGGAGATGACATAATTGATGGTAATCCCAGATCATCTAATGGATCTGTGTCCAGAATGTTCAGAGATTCACGAGGAGTTTTGTTTATTCTATCGGTGAATGATGAAATGGCATTATCATTTTCTGCACTTGATTGACGTTTAGATTCTGATCTACTTTTTTCTTCTAAGAGTGCAATCTTATTCTTCAATTTTTCAACCTGTTTAGCATACTTTTCTAATTCAGAATCTTTGTCTTTCAAATCTTGTGAGGTCTTCTCCTTTTCTGACTGTAATTTCTTAAGATACACACTGAATTCAGAATTTTTAGATTTCAATGCAACATATTTTTCATAAATCTTTTCTTTATCTGAAAGCTCACTCTTAAGATCAGAACACAAAAGTTGGAGTTTTGCAAGTTCTTCTTCAGTATTCTTCTTGGATGATTGAACAATTTCCAATTCACTACTCTTTTTATTCAATTTGTCTTGGATAGTTTCAATAGATTCCGTGAGAGACTTAACCTTCTCTGAAACAGTTGCATCATCTTCATCTTTTTGAATCGAAGCCTTTTCAAGTTCGGATTTGAGGGTATCATTATTCTTCGTTTCCTCTTCTAATAGATTTTTGGTCTTATCCAATTTCTTATGCAAGTTTTTCAGGGCTTCTTCATATTCACGATTAGTTTGTTTCATCTTATGTCTTGTTTCTTCAAGAGTCTTATTAAATTCTGCTTTCTTAGTTTCCATTTCTTTCTTGAATTTTGAAATATCAGAAGTTGAATTTGAACTAACTGCTTTAAGTTCAAGCTTAATCTTTTCTATTTCTGCATTCTTTTGATCAATGGAAGATTTGAAATTTTCAGATTCAAGAAGTTTATCACTTTCAAGTTGAGATATATCTTGATCTTTAGCTTGCAACATTTGTTCCAAGAATTCAATAGTAGATTTAGAGGTAGCGTTAGCATCAGTTAATTCGTTAACAGTAGTTTGCTTGTCAAGTTTCATAGATGCTATAGAAGCTTTGAGAGTAGAAATTTCTGATTCCAAATTTGAAATTTGAATGGATTTTTCTTCTTGTAACATTTCGTATAATTCAGTCTTTGATTCTATTTCTGATTTCAAATTAACAAGTTCGTCGGTCAATGATTGAATGTTAGATTCCTTAGCAGATATTGTCTTAGACATTTTTGTTATTTCATCTGAATGTTCATCGTATATTTTGGAAATTTCAACATTCTTATTTTCCAATTCCAACTTCAAAGTGGATAAGTCTGATCCTAAACCGGATTGTTCCTTTAATAACTTTTCTGCTTGTTCAGTTTTCAATGCCAATTTCTCATTCAAAGACTTCAAATCGTTTTTCAAAGAGTCTAAAGTAGTATTAGATTCATCTAATTTTTGTTGTAAGTCATTAACAATACCAATCTTAATAGATTCCAAATTGTCTAATTCTTCTTTATGGGCTATTTCAAGATCCGCGATTTTCAAAGTTAATGTTTCGATTTCAATCTTCAAGTTTTCATTAGCATTATTGAATTCTTCAATTTGCACATTTAACATATCAACTGCTTTACCATTTGATGTCTTCAATTCTTCTAATGTAGTTGTTAATTGAGAATATTCTAATTTAATACCTTCTAGTTCAGTCTTCTTGTTTGATAAATCTGTACTGGTGATATCAAGTTCTGCTTGCTTGGCAATAATTAATTGTTGTGCCTCATCTAATTTAGCCTTGAATAAATCTGATTGATCTTGAAGTTTTTGATCAGTTTGACAAATAAACTTTTGTGTCAGATTGTTAATCTCTTCCTTATGGTTTATGATCACTTGTGCTAGGTTTTTTTCATTTTCCTTATATAATTCCGATCTGATGCTATTTTCATTCTCAACGACAGATTCTTCCAGTGTATTAACCTTTGTTTTCAAAACCTTTTGGTTTTGTCTTAAACGATCAATTTCCTTAATCAATCCCTTTTGTTCATTTTCATCAATAGTCTTTGATCTTGATCTGATGTTTAACAGAGATTTTCTTTGTAGATGTTGATATTTGATTGGATCAATATATCTCAATGTTTGTAAAATTAACCCTTCTTCTCCAAATGGATCTAAAGTGACTAAAATACACACTGGATGGTTACACTTCACATAATCATTGAGCACTAATCTTGTTAATTTATTGGTTCTCAGGCATGTCTTATGAAATTGTTTCATTGAGATTAATTCTAAGCAACGACCTAATTCTGTAAGCGAACCATTTGTGTAACTTGCCTCCCTCAGAGATAAACCTGAAGTTTTGGCAGATTTTGCTCTTTCCAAACCAGCTAAATCGACAATACTCAATCTTGTAGTTTCCATCACATTTGCATAGATTTTATGAAGATTTATGAAGATGAAACAGTGGGATCTTGATGAATCATTGTTCGAAAATGTTGGAAATGTCTTTCTTTTAGCCAGTGCATTGAAGACAACATCATGGATAGATTCATAAGAATTAACTAAACATTTGGAAATATTTCTTGGTGTTAATTTGGAATCAACTGGATCTGTGACGATAGTAGAGTTTTCTCTTGATGAAGGTTTAATCTTTTGACTTAATAAATCAATGATGCTATCATTGTATAATTCAAAAACGGAGACAGATAAATGTAAAGCAGACGTCATTGAGATATCACAGGAAGTATCTTGAGTTCTTGAATCTAAAATTTCTGGATAGTATTGTCTTATTTGATCAACATTGGACGACAATGGATCGATGTTATCAAAGATGTATCTTAATGATTGATCAACAATTGAGTTATCACTCTTGAATAATAAGTGACTTTTACCAGAGTTAGTTGGACCAAGAGTTAACAGTAATGAATCTTCACCTTTAAAAAACTTCTTATCAATTAATGGGAGAGCTACATTGGAAAAGACTTGGTCTTCAGGGTAATTAATACTCTTGAAATCAAATTGAGTTTGGAACTTTGGGAATACGATTTTGTTGTCATCACTAGATCTCAAGAAAACAGGATCTGGTTTGTTTTCCGGATTCTCTTTCAGAACAAGATGCACCTCCATTGCTAGTGTTTTGTGTGTCAATCGGGGGAGTTGATATTCTGTGCACAAGAAGACAAACCTTAATGTAATGCGCAATGCAGAAGAGAAAGACCGTGGTTGATGTACCAAGAAAACAACAATCTGATCGAAAGGTAAACAAAGCCAAAAATTTACAATGCGCCATCTGCGCCCGGGCAGGGGCCAGCGGTGTACGGGTGTTCAGCTCTCCATACGTGCGTTTTCTGGGTTTGTTTCACACACCTTGCATGAGACCGACGTCTCTCCTTCACCGGGAATGCTGGGAGGACAGACCAGAGAAGCATACAGGGCTCTAAGGAACCAGAGAGATAACTACATATACGGATATGACAGATACTCCAGCAAAAAGAACAATCGACGAGGTCGAACCAGAACAGGATGAAACTGTTAAAGCCAAGATTGCTAAGACCGCAGATGAAACTGTAACAGCTACAGAAGAGAAGAACGAAACCGAAAAAAAGAAAGACGACGAAAATAAAGACAACGAAAATAAAGATGAAGAGGAAAAGAAAGATGCCGATAAGGAAAAAGAACAGGAAAAGAAAGATGCCGATAAGGAAAAAGAAGAAGACAAGCCAGAGCCAGCTGCATCTAAATTTGTCTTTGGTTCTACCACTTCATTCGGTAACATGGGTGGTTTCAAAATGTCCGGAGGCAGTTTCAGTAAAAACGTTTTCTCTTCATTTGGATCAAACACAAGTAGCAGCTTTACTTCAAGCTTAGACGAAAAGACAGAAACCAAAGAGGAATCCAAGTCAGAAGAAACAGAAAAATCAGAAGATAAGAAGGAGGATGACAAGGAAAAGAAGACTGACGATTCATCTTCTAAAACCACCAAGCCATCTATATTTGGAAGTAGTTCTACTTTTGGTAATGCATTCCAATCTGCAATTAATAAGAAATCAGTATTTGATGAGTTGAAGTCAAGCACGGGAGATAGCACATCAGCGGACAGTACCGACAATGAAAAAGAAAAGGATGTCTATAAAAAGGTCCACCTTGAGAAACAAGACATTAAATCAGGTGAAGAAAACGAAGAAACTATTTTCCAGGTCAAAGCAAAATTGTACCACATGGAACTTTCCAAGATGTCACTTGGATGGAAAGAAAGAGGTTTTGGTATAATTAAAGTGAACAAATTCTTCAACCCACCAGCAGATAATTACACATCTCGTTTGATTATGAGACAGAACGGTAATTTGAAATTAATATTGAACTTGCCTATAGTAAATGGCTTTCATGTTTTAAAGGGCATGCCAAGTTCACTTACAGCGAACAAATTTATAAGGTTACAAGTTTTAGAAGGTGACGAACCAGTTCAATATGCCATCAAAATTGGACAACCTGAAAATGCAGAAAAGCTCTTTGAAACTATTGAACAACAGATCCCTAAATAGGAAAGTAAATTTTTGTAACCATTTAAATTCAGTTTACTGTTAATATTAAACCTTGGGTCAATTTATTGAGAGCTTAGTCTTAAGTTCGGTTTACCCATTAATTGTACAATAACTTCACCAACTCTAATAAAGGTGACACCTGCTAGATATATATGTATGCTTATAATTACAAATAGTATAAATACTGTATAATAATTTTTTTCTTTGAAGATTACACTTTTTCAAAGGCAACAGTACAGATAGTTGAACCTTTATGGCCTCCAAATTCGAAAGTTGGATAGTTAACTTTTTTCCAAACCTTTAATTGGCCATTACTTGTTAAATGTTTGCACAACTCTTCTTCTGTGAAGTTACATGATGTAATGAGCAAAATAGCACCCTTCTTTAGTAATGTTGCAACATTGCCTGGATAGATTTGGAAACCAGTTAGTCCATTTTCATATTTATCATCGCTTAATGCAATAGCATCTAATGTACCCTTATCAAGGACTAAATCAAAAAATTCTGAATGATTTGTCAAAAATTCATCATCTGAATGTAGTAGATCTGATTTTTCAAACTTAACATCGTATTCTTTATCAGTAGCAATATCAGTTGCGAATTCTACACTGGTTTCACTGTAATCAACACCGACCAAGTTCCCTCGCAGACCTTCTTCATAAAGTTGTAACAGCAAATGTCCATTACCAGTACCTAAATCACAAACATTTGGTGAATTCAATTCCGATGCTAGTTCTTCGAAGACAAATTCGACCATTTTGTCTTCGGCATTGGATTCATTAAACCAACATTCACCGGTGTCTTCTGGATTTTCGGAGAAGTTCTTGTGCTCTAGCTTGTAAAAGTCATCCCAATATTGTTTCGTACCAAGAACTGAAGTTTTGAAATTAACGGATTTGTCCTCCATTGTTGTATTATTCGGAGAATGGTCCTTCTGTTACCGGATGCCCGTCAAAAGTGCCAGCAAATTGATTCATGTCCAGAATGGAAAAACTGCAAAAATGTTGGAAATTGGGAAAAAATCCGGGAGCTTACGTCAGCACCCGGTTTACCGAGCAGGGGTCCTGCTTTCGGTTTTGATTTCTCCATCCACTTTTTTGGATACTCTTTTGCTCTTTCTTCTTGATCTATTGGATAAACAATAACCCAATTCACGTTATATAGACACAATGTTTGTTAAGAATATCTGCAGAAAGTACTCCACCGGCAAGACTTTAAATGTTCTTCGTTTAGGCCCAACTAGATTTGCACAACAAGCATGGACTGATCTTGCAACCAAGTACAACGTCAACGTCGTTGAAACCAATGCTGCTAACAGAGAGCAATTCATCTCTGAATTAAAGGCAGGCAAATTTTCCAATGTTGATTTTATTACAAGAACCTTTGAAAGTTTCAAGCAAACAGGTATGGTTGACAAAGAATTACTCGACTTGATCATTAAACATACTAAAGTTAAAGCCATGGCACACAATGGTGCCGGTTACGACCAAGTCGACGCAGTTGAATGTGGTAATTTAGGCATCCAACTTTCCAACGTTCCAAGTTTAGTTGATGACGCAACTGCAGATACTGCTGTTTACTTACTTATTGGTGCAATGCGTAATTTCCAACTTTCTTCAGAAAACATGAAGAAAGGTTTATGGAAGACTCAAAAGTGTGCAGGTACACCAATTGGTCACGATCCCGAAGAAAAAGTTTTAGGTATTCTTGGTATGGGTGGTATTGGTAGAACTATCAGAGACAGATTACTTCCATTCAAATTCTCAAAGATCTTGTACCATAACCGTAACAGATTATCTGAAGATCTTGAAAAGGGTGCTGTCTACTGTAAGACACCTGAAGAATTATTCAAACAAGCTGACGTCATCAGTATAAGTATTCCATTGAACAAGAATACCAAACACATCATCAATGAAAAATCATTGAGTATCATGAAAGATGGTGTTGCTATTGTTAATACTGCCAGAGGTCCAGTCATTGATGAATCAGCACTTAAAGCTGCATTAAAGAGCGGTAAAGTCTCCGCATTCGGTGGTGATGTCTGGGAAAACGAACCTAATGTCGACATGGGATTGATTGAATTACCTAACGTTACATGCTTACCACACATGGGTACCCATACTGTCGAGACCATGAAAGCGATGGAAGAATTCGTCGTCAAGAACGTTGAAAAGTACATTGAAACCGACAAGGTGCTGACTATTGTTCCTGAATTAAAGGGCAAGTTCTGAGTTCCAGAGACTAGTTTTTATCCTGTATAGACTCCTTTATAGAGCGACCAAGACATGATGATCATTTGACACTTATCTACAGAGATACTCCGACTTCTTGGCCTTTATCTGGTGTTTCCTCCGTTTATTACCCGATGCGGACATCGTCGGCGGTGGAAATACCTTAGCCGCGGACGTTTTCCCGCAGTTGCGGGCATTTCAACATTTTTCACCGGTTCTTTGATTCGTCGAGTCGATACGCCTTTCCTGAGAGATCTCTTAAAGATACAGCACTCGGCTCTTTCACCCCTCTGTTCTTTCAACACTCATACCAGGTTATACGACAGATAGCAACTTCCATCACCAATATGACCTTTGCAGAAAGTAAGGAGATTTTCACAGTCTTGAGATTCCAACCAGTCAGACACAACATTGACTCATGGGAAGAATTTGAACAAAGTGCCGACAATATTAAGGTTGTCGAAACACAAGCTAAGGGCAGAGATGAATTCATCGCCCAATTAAAAAATGGCGACTTCAAGGATGTTAATTACATTGCACGTACTTTCCAATCTGTTGAACAAACTGGTCGTTATGACAGAGAAATGTTAGAACTTCTTAAGGAAACCACCAAAGTCAAGGCCATTTCCCATTGTGGTTCAGGTTACGACCAAGTCGATGCGATTTCTTGTAGAGACTTAGAACTTCAATTATCCAACGTTCCAGGTAAGGTTAATGATGCAACCGCAGACACTAACGTCTTTTTAATGTTGGCAACTTTGAGAAATTATCAACAAGGACACAACAATTTAATTGCAGGTAAATGGCCAAGCAACATGAAGGCTGCAGGTACACCTAATGGCCATTGTATTCAAGGTAAGGTCATTGGTATTCTTGGTATGGGTGGTATTGGTCAAACCATCAGAGATAGATTGGCTGGCTTTGGTGCTGAAAAGATTATTTACTACAATAGATCCAGATTATCACCAGAACTCGAACAAGGTTGTGAATATTGTTCAACCATGGAAGAATTAGCAGCCAAGAGTGATGTTATTTCCATCAACATCCCATTGAATGCCAACACCTATCATGCAATTAACAAGGAGTTGATCAGTAAGATGAAGGACGGTGTCGTTTTAGTTAATACTGCCAGAGGTCCAGTTGTTGATGAATCTGCCATCAAGGAAGGTTTATTAAGCGGCAAGATCTTTGGTTATGGTTCTGATGTTTTCGAAAACGAACCAAACGTTGACATGGACTTTGTTTCATTACCAAACGTGACTTCATTACCACACATGGGTACCCATACTGTTGAAACTATCAAATCAATGGAAAATCTCGTTCTCGATAACGTTAAAAGTTACTACAGCACAGGCAAGGTTTTAACTCCTGTTGCTGAATTAAAAGGTGCAGCTTTTATGGAAGCTCTTTAGATTGTGTACTATTTACTATTTACTATTCACTTTATATCAACAAATTCTTTCGATAGCCAACATGCTTACTAATTGGCGTATTGTGCCCAACGCAAGAGGGACTAACATCGATAACCGACAATCGAAACGCAGAGTTACCCGAATAGGAACTAGCAGCGAATAAATTTATCACGGTGTTGGGTAGACGGCTTGTTGGTAGTGTTGTTCTTTTCTTTCCCTTGACAGGCCAACAAAAGGCCGAGTTTCGTGGATATCACAAACACACACATATATAAGACATCCAATCTGTCAGATAAACCAAGTCCACCAACACTCACATATATATGTTTAAAATCAACTCAATGAACAAAATGGTCTTGACCGCTCAACGATTACAAAAGTTGGCCACCTGGGAACATCTCGATGACTCATGGTATTTGGTGGCAACTGTCACGCTTACAGTCTGCAACATGCCACATGAAATCCCTAAACTTTATCATTATGCCATACATACAAAAAATATGAAAGAACCACCAAATGCTGAATTGTACAATAAAGTGAATTCCATTCTTGACAAATACGCGGATATCAAGGCGACAGGTAAAGACATGAATTTTAATCCATATGAAAAGTACATCAGCCAGTATGATACCGTTTCCAACTCTCCATATTATCAGACAAGCGATAAGATGAGAGAAGGTATTCTAAAAACAGCTGCTTTGTCCGGATTACCGAAAGCTATTAATTCCATGATGATTTTGAAAGATAATACACCATTGACGCTACGACCACAAAACAACGAGCCCAACAGAGGCAAGATCGAATCTTGGGAAGAGTACCAGAATATTCAACAAAGAGGTAAGGCTTACTGGGATAAGGTTTACACGAAAATCAGTGGACGAGTGACAAACCAAATGTCCAGTTCGTACCCAGATTTATGGACGTACACAATTGAAAACGTGTATTCTCCGCTCCTGTCCTTCAATGAAGTGTTGACGCCGAAGGAGACTTCTCTTGTTGTCATTGCATCCTTAGTTCCACAAGACGTCAACCCCCAACTCAAAGGCCATTTGAAAGGTGCCGTCAACAGCGGTGTGCCTATTGAGCAAGTCAGGGCGGCACGTGACTTGGCTGTGGAGCTCGGTGGCTGGTGCGGTGTTCAATGGGAGGGCGATGTGGCGCAGGCGTAGTCACGTGATTGCGCGCAATTGCACGTGACTTGTCGCACATGCACGTGACTACGTACTGCTTAGTAAAGTCCACAGAAATTTTGTGGCTATGTTTTTCTTCGATTTACACACTTTTTATAGAGGGAGTCATCCCATAATAAGAGACAAATATTTTAATCTGAGTATCATTGTAGAAGATTACCATGCACGAGTCCTCACAGTTTGTTGTCGGCCCTTCTTCGATAGCTGCATCGCAGACACCACAACTATACCCTTCTTTATATCGTCCATTAATCGCTTTCTCTGACATTTTTTTCAGTCAACACATCCTTTTTGTCAAACACACGTCCCAAGTCATCGACATATATCACTTTGACGTATACACGGTCTATATTTCTCATCTAGAATCAACGCCACCACCACGAGTATTACAAATACACTTTAATCGAAACAAATCAACGTTACAACATTCTTTTTAATCAAATGTCTGACCATCCTGGCTTAAATTTGAACAGAGGCAAGGATCAAATGTCCGACACTAACAACACCACCGGAAATAACCAATTTAACACCATGGATCCAGGAAGTGCAAACACTGACGACACTCCAATGGCGTTACTTGAACAGTTGGTCTATATTGACAACTTTTTTCAACAATCCGATTCTCCAAATACACAAGGTGACAACTTCGACGACCAATTACAGAGAGAATTAGCAGCTTTTGCTAACGATACTTTCCTTTTCCCAGATGATGAAAAACAGAAGCAATCCTCATCCAAAGATCACGATAGTAGCAATAACAACAGCAACAACAATGATGCTAACAAAAATAACAATTTGAATATTGGAAATGGAGGTTTGAACGACAACTTACTGTCCTTTGCGCAAGCATCATTTGATCAAATATCGCCAGCTGAAATGTCATCTGTATCAAGTCCTATTCCCCAGACACACTATCAGAACTTATCACAAAGATACAATAATTCTAAACAAAAGTTCACATATCAAGAATCCATGAGTCAGCACATTCCTACTATTCCATCGACTATTCATGAACTTCTTGGTAATGCAAATTCAGCTCCTGGAAGTAATAAGAATAATAATAGCAATAACAATAACAGCAATGCTTCTGCTTCTCCTATAAATTCAACTCTCAATAGAAGTAATAACACAAGCAATGCCTCGGACTTATTTGATAGATCACGTAGTAGAAATACCAATTCCAATACTAATAGTACTATTTCAAATACCAATATGTTAGATGCAGATGCTAAGAAGATACAAATTCCACCAGGAGCACAAAATACTCTTGCTGCTGCAGGTCTTTCACAATCACAAATTGATGCACTTGCAAGTCTAGTTGCTTCTCATAAGACCGACGGGATAGTTAACAATGGTTCTCCAGATGCTACTGCACAACTCTCACAATATTCACAATCTCCACAACCCGCTACGCCACAAGGTTTCCAATTATTAAATGCTTTTAACAACCAACAACAACAGCAGCAGCAACAACAACTACCACCACCGCAACAACAATCGAGCAACGTGAATAACCTTTTGGTGAACTTGTTAACTCAACAGTTAACACAACAGGCGCAACCTCAGCCACAACCACAAAACAATTTGACTTCCCTTTTGTCTTTATTAGGTGGTAATGGCGCAGGAAATTTATTACAAGGAAATGATAATCAAGGTGCTATAATCGGTCTTTTGTTACAAATGCAACAACAACAGCAACAGCAGCAGCAACAGCAAACTCTCAACTTACAAAATTTGTTGACTAATCAACTTCACGGTAATGGTGGTACTAGTGGTACTACTGCATCTATAGGAAATACACCTGTTACAGGTTCTCCAGTCATGAATTCAAATGTAAGTAATAGCAACAGCAAGAAGCAGACTTTAACATTCAAGAATTCAGTCTTAGATATCAGTAAGGCATCTGAACCAGTATTAAGAAAATCCACATCTTCTTTTAATTCCGGTTCAAACAGTATTGCTAAATTTCCAGCTTCTTCATCTCCTGCAATTTCTGCTCAGCAAACACCTAAAATTTCTTCAAATGTAAGTTCTAGTTCGAATGTTTCTGCATCAATTGCAGCACCTAAAGCCTCTGGATCTTCTTCATCGTCAGCTTCTAAGACTAAGAAAGAAGCACCAATACCAAGCAAGAACGAATCTGATGGTGGAAACACAAGTCCAGGTCCCGGTTCCGCCGATAATTCAAGAAGCGCAAAAGGTACAGCATCTGTTAGATTTAGACAAAAGAAGAAGCTTAAGGAACAAGAAATGGAAAAGAATCTCCTTGAAGCTAAAGAAGTTGCCAATGCTTTACAAGCTCGTATCCAACAGCTAGAAATGGAAAACAGATTGTTACGTGATTTGGTTGTTGAAAAGAGTCATCAAAGAGATAGTGATGAAGTTGAAAGATTAAGAAAGAAAGCTAGATTGCAAGTCAAGGGCAAAGAGTAATTAATGATAGGATGCAACACATTGTAGATTTATTTTATTTTATATGGGTTTTTATTTATTTCAATTCTTAGTTTATAGTTTAGTTCATTAGTTTAATTAATTTGTTTAACGAGTTTACAGTGATGGGTCGTATTCAACACAGAACATCCAAAGCGCTGACGTAAGCACGCAAAAAATGGAAAGTGCTGCTTTCGCAGCTGGCAAGAAAAGAAGGCAGCACTGCTTACATTAATTGAGAGAGACAGGTTACACTCTGGAGCACGAATGTGTGATTGACTGCTGGATCATCCTGCTAGAACCAAAGCCCATAACAAATCAACACACATATACACAATGAAGGCCGTTGTTTCCGTATGTTATTACCGGACAAAGAAAGCACAGGAGCCAAGGAATGTCTGATCAGAGAATGAGACACGCCCGACGTTTACATTCTTATCTCAGCATGACTTGTAAACTGTGTTTCTACCCATTTCCATTAAGTCATTACCACCAAAGAACGACAATACTAACATAATCGGATTTAATATGATGATGTTGTGAACCTACAACGTCTCCATACTTCCCCCTCCGTCAACATTCTACATTTTTTATCAATTTAGCCAGCACAAGCGTGGTTCTGTACAGTTATATCAGCATTCGGTATTGTCATTTTATCTGTCATTGCCGGATTATTCTGGAACAATCACGAAACCATGATGGGATCCATAACATCTCCAAGTGACGGTAAGGGTGTTGCAAAGACCATCGGTGGTGCCATTGTTTTATACATTGCATTCTTTTTATTCTGTGGATTCCAAATATACGTGATAAATAAGCAAAGTAAAATTCAATTATAGATGAAATTTACAACTTCTTATTCGATTCAAAACATCAGAAAATACAATAATAATTACAGGTACAATTTACCACAGTGTCATATAGCCATCACAAGATGATAAAATCAAACTAAATCAAAATCAGTTATCGGTCTGTATAACTTGAAGTTTCCTTTCCAATCTGTATAATGGATGAATATTTTGTACTTCATATATAACCCCAAAACATATCATACACTAAATACGTTCGTATTCGAATGTCTTATCTATCTTATCTTATCTTTGATTTCAGAATTGAGAGTTTCCGTATCCTGTTGGACTGTAGTCAAACTGTTTCTGTAGTGTATAGACTCTACACATGGGAGTACTATCTGTAAAGAAACCCTGAAACAAAGACTGAGAGGCAACAGAGAAGATCCAAAAAAGAAAGAGCCTTAAAAATAGCTGGAAAGTGGAAAAAAAACATAATGAAAAAGGAAAACCAAAATGGGCCCAGCGCAGGTTTTTCCCACGTATTGTGCATTTTAACACCGCTATGTCCTCCTCGGTGCCGTTGATTTATCAACTGTTTTTATCACAGGGTGGAACTCAACGAAGTCCGTTCTTTTTTCTTCTTGTCCCCTTTTTTCACATCTTCCGTCTTCCTTAGGGGGTGTATTCTGTTATCTTCCAGTTTCTCTACTTTCCCATAGCCAACAACTACAAGATGCTGAGAATCACAGCTACAACCAGAAAGTGTTCACTTCGTCACGTTCCATCCTGCAAACACCAACTTAAGTTTGTGAGACAACAAACAACCACGTCCGGTGTTCTCGGCACAAACCGATTTGTTCAAATCCCAAGGGCTTTAGAGAACTCCAAAGAGTCATCTACTCCTATCAATACATGTGGAAGTACTGCACTCTCTATCACCGATCCATATCTTGTTTACAAACAACTGCTGTATAACAACCAGATCGATGCCGATCCACATCAACTTGCACTCATTAAGAAACTACGTGTTTTATCTGAATCTTTACAATCATACAAGCCCGATTTAACATCTGTTAAGATCAACAGATTGGTGAGAGAGTTAGAAATTAGATATAATGCACAACAACATGATGATAGAGGTGTTTTATTTGGTTATACTATCGGTTGGTTTCGTCAACGTGAAAATGCTAGATTAAGAACCGAATTAGTTCGTGTTTTGAATGATTATGATGAATTAACCTCCGATGATTTGAAATATGTTCCAAAGGGTCTTTTGATTAATGGTGAAGTGGGATGTGGTAAGACCATGCTTATGGATATCTTTGCCGACTCGTTACCTGTTCAAGGTAAATGGAGAATCCATTGGGGTGTTTTCATTCAATGGTGTATGAAGGAAATCGAAAATATCTCAACTAGAAAGAGAGACAATTTCATGCAAGCCAACCATCCATTATTGAATTATGAAAATGAATTTGTATTATTTGAAGTTGCTGCAAGATTAATTGAAAAATGTCATGTTTTGATATTAGACGAATTTATGTTGCCAGATATAGCCTCTGCTAAGATTATCAATGTGATGTTTGTCTATTATTTTAAATTAGGTGGTGTTTTAGTCGCCAGTAGTAACAGATTGCCAGAAGAGTTATATTCAGGTTCCATTAACAAGTTGACTATGGGTAGTTTTGAAAAGATTTTAAGAGCTAGATGTGATGTTTGGGATATGCAAAGTGAAACTGACTACAGAACCAACTTGAAGGAAGATGATATTGCTGAGGATAAATGGTTAGTTTTGGATAGTGAGAAAGACCACGAACAGAAATGGAGATCGTTAGTGAACCAATTCATCGATTTAGACAATTGTAAAGACCAACTTATCACATTCACAAGTTATGGTAGAGACATTGTTATTCCTAAAGCCAAAGAAGGATCTGTTGCATATTTTGATTTCAATGATGTTGTTCGAGACTCTGCATATGGTCCAGGTGATTTCATTTCCATTGCCACCAAATACCCAACTATTATTATTGACAATGTTCCTATTCTATCGGTCAAGATGAAAAACCACGCACGTCGTTTAATTACATTTATTGACGCTATCTATGATTCCAGATGTAATTTAGTCATCAAACTCGAGACTGACCCTGTTCATTTATTCTTTCCAGATATCAAAGATAACACACCAACCAGATTCAAATGCACACCCCTTGAAGACGGTCCAAATCCCGTCTGTTTAAGCGAAGCTAAGAAACTCAAAGATATAACAAGTAGTGGAGAAACCGATACCGTTGATGTTCAAAATCTCGAAATGTTTGCCAAGACAGAAATCGATATGTCCAATCCATACAGACCTAATTTTGCCACTTATGAAGCCGGTAATAAAGATTATAACATCACTCAGGGTGAAGAAGATATGAAGAAGAACTTCACCGACATGAAGAAGTTTACCGGTGAAGATGAAATGTTTGCATATAAGAGAGCGGTGAGTAGAATCAACGAGATGACGCATTCGAAGAGATGGAGAGTGAACAGATGGGTTCCATTACACGAGAGTATCAAGCCATGGGAATGTGCTAAGGATGCGGAACCTGTTGCAGAAGAAGCATCTGTATTCGACGAATTTTTACAGTCCAAGACCGGAGAAGTCGGTACTTCTACACAGCGAAAGGATGCGCCTGCGTTCAAGGAGTACAACTTCTGGTCGATGGGCAAATGGGCTAACAAGAAGGAGAAGTTGGAGGACGAGATTGCCAAGAAGTGGATTGAAGGTGCCGGTGGAGTGAAGCACTAGGGTCGGAGGATAACTGCACCACCCGAATTGCCTATTTGGGAAGCGGCGGCTGTGTAGCGCCGCCACCCGCAGCGCTGGGAAAAGAGAAGGAAGAAGGAAGAGGGAGAGGGAGGAGGTGGTGAAGTTTGGAGCTGGTCCTCTCTCTTGGACAGACAGAGACGTGGATTGCCACTGTCTGGATTGTAATTTGTAGAGCACCCACACACATATATAGAGCATCCCCATACAGACCATTATAGACACCTTTATACATACATCATTCATACAACTGTACACACACACGACATAAGGACAGATACAGAAAGTAAGAATACAGTAAAAGAATGGAGTATCTCAAAGTGACCAAGGTAGATGACGTGGTGATGTATCGTCGTGGACAGAAATACACAGGCACGTTGCATCTGACCACCCATCATATCATCTTCACTATTACTCCCGACGAGAGTGCTTC
Source organism: Pichia sp. NRRL Y-27261 (assembly GCA_030569835.1). Lineage (NCBI taxonomy): Eukaryota > Fungi > Ascomycota > Pichiomycetes > Pichiales > Pichiaceae > Pichia > Pichia sp. NRRL Y-27261. The sequence continues at coordinate 60,077 of JAJMLU010000041.1, forward strand.
AGCAGCAGCCAAGAGACCTGCCGAATTGTGGTTTTGTTATCCCATGATTGAACGTGTTGATTTTAATAGAGGTTCTGCATTGTTATACGAAATTGATGCAGATTCAATCGATGCCAATGGGAATGTCATTGCATCTGCCAATGGAAACGTTGCAGGATTTGCTGAATCGATCACCTCATCAGCATTGGCCACTACAGCAAGTGAATTCACAAATACGCTCAGCAATGGACTTGGATTTGGAAATGTCCTAAACAGCAACAAGGACAAGAACGACGATCCTCTCAATGGCCAGATGATTCCATTATCACTCAAGGACGAAGGCGACGGCGTCGAAGACCATATTGAAACCGCCACCGAGAAAAAACAATATGAGGTTGAAAGTAGACAACGTAGATTATGCCGTGGAGCCTCAATTCGAATACAATTTCGTGATTTCAATTATATTTCATTTGACTTTAAGAATATTCTCAAAGGTAACGACGTTTTTGAAAGTATGCTGAGATTGACGTGTATTGAGAATATTGAAAAGTTATATGCATTCATCTACCAACCTGTGCGTATCGAAATGCAATTTAACAGTTGGAATGATTATAATTTAAAGAAGGAATTTGAAAGACAAGGTGTTGTTTTTGACGGTGATTCAGGATCCGGCTCCATTGGATCTGACAAATGGAGAATCACAGATATGAATATGAATTATGAGTTGTGTCCGACGTATCCTAAACAATTGATTGTTCCAAAGACGATTTCGGATACGATGTTAGGACACACTGTTAAGTATAGATCTAAGAATAGATTTCCTGCACTGTCATATTACTACAAGAAGAATGGATGTAGTATTATCAGATGTTCACAACCACTAGTTGGTATCAAGCAAAACCGGTCCATTCAAGATGAGAACTTGATTCAAGAGATTTTCAGAAGTAATGGATTAGTCGATGGTAAGAATTTAATTGTTGATGCCCGTCCATTGACGAATGCTATGGCGCAAGTTGCATTAGGTGCCGGTACTGAGATCATGGATAACTATGGCGAGAACAACAAGAAGGTGTTTTTGAATATCGAGAACATCCATGTGATGAGAGACAGTTTGAATAAGGTGAAGTTACTATTGAGGAATAGTGATGTGAATGGATGCGGTATCAAATTGAACCAAGAGATGTTGAACAAGAGTGGCTGGTTAGAGCATATTACCCGGATTTTGAAGGCCACGGAGTTGTTGGTGAAGCATTTTGTTTATGAGGGTGTGCATTTGATTGTGCATTGTTCGGACGGATGGGACAGAACGAGTCAAATCTGTTCATTGGTTGAACTTTGTGTGGATCCATACTATCGTACATTAGAAGGTTTTATCGTGTTGGTTGAGAAGGAATGGCTTTCCTTTGGCCATCGGTTCAACGAGAGATGCGGCCACATGCAACGCGAGAGCAAGTTCTACAACAACACCGAGGAGGGCAACTTCCAGAAGATCAAGAATTTGAACCAACGGTTCAAGCACCAGCAGAATATGAAGTTTGAAAGTCCTGTTTTCCAGCAATTTTTAGACTGCATCTATCAGATCATGTTGCAGTACCCGAAGAAGTTCGAGTTCAACGAGCGGTTCTTGAGACGGCTGGTGTACCACCTGTACTCGTGCCAGTACGGGACATTTTTGATGGACAACGACAAGGAGAAGTACGATCTTGGGTTGCCCGAGAAGACCCGGAGTGTCTGGGACTACTTCAAGAGCCGGCGTGGGGAGTTTCTGAACGGCGAGTACGAGGGCGTGGGTGGAAGTGGCGGTGACGACGGTGAAGGCGATGTGCTGGACATCGACTACGGGTGTGTTGTGTGGTGGAGCGAGGTGTTCGGGAGAGATATGAACAACTGAGAGCTGAGCCCCGCTCCCTGCGCCACCGGTCACGTGCGCATCCCACCCGGCGGTGGCGCGGGCCCGCCCGCTCCCACTCTCCGGGCGTCCTCGCCAGCTCGCTCTCGTTCTCCAGTGCCCCGAGGACCAGCGGAAGAGAGTGGGTCGCTCCAGCTGGCAGGCTCGGCGGATCGGTGAGCGGTATCCGGCGTGGTCATACGCGATTTGCAGAGTGGGAGCACCAGCTGGCTGGGGAGTGGGAGTGGGAGAATGGGGTGGGCCTCTGTGTTGAAGATGGTGATGGTGATGGTGATGATTGGTGGCTCTGTTTCTTCCTTCTTTCTTCTTCTTCCTTCTCCTCCTCTTCCTCCCGTCTTCTCTCCTCCACTCCCCTCTCCACACAAGCACCCGCCCACAACCACAATGTTCTCCAGAGCCGTCAACAAGTCAATTCTCACAAAGGTACGTATATAGCCCCCACACACACCCCACACTCTATAGATTACATCTCACCACAGTGTATATCCTAAATAGTCTCCCAATCCCTCAATTGACCATGTACTAACATCCACACCCCCGGTATACCCCCCGACACCCCCCTGCATCCATCCAGTCTGCACAACAAGTCAGAAACTTATCCATCCACGAATACAGATCCGCTGCACTTCTTAAGTCCTACGGTATCGGTGCTCCACGTGGTGAAGCCGCAAGAACCCCTGAAGAAGCTTACACTGCTGCTAAGGACTTAAACACCAACGAAATGGTCATCAAGGCCCAAGCTCTTACCGGTGGTAGAGGTAAGGGTCACTTTGACAACGGTCTTCAATCCGGTGTTAGATTGATCTCCACCCCAGAAGAAGCAAAGGATTTAGCTTCCAAGATGTTAAACCACAAGTTAATCACCAAGCAAACTGGTGCTGCCGGTAAGATCGTCACCGCCGTCTACGTTGTCGAAAGAAAGTACGCCTTACAAGAAGCTTACCTTTCCATCGTTATGGACAGAAAGAACCAATCCACCATGATCATTGCTTCCTCTGAAGGTGGTATGGATATCGAAGGTGTTGCTAAGAAGACTCCTGAATTAATCAAGAAGTTCCCAGTCGACATTGATGCCGGTGTCTCTGACAAGTTAGCCACCGAAATCGCTTCCGGCTTAAAGTTCACCCCAGATGCTATCCCACAAGCTGCAAAGACCATCCAAACCTTATACAAGATCTTCAAGGAAAAGGATGCTACTCAAATTGAAATTAACCCATTATCCGAAACCAAGGAACACGAAGTCATGTGTATGGATGCTAAGTTCAACTTCGATGATAACGCTGCCTACAGACAAAAGGAAGTTTTCTCCTGGAGAGACCCAACCCAAGAAGATGCTGACGAAGTCACCGCTTCTAAATACGGCTTAAACTTCATTAAGTTAAACGGTAACATTGGTTGTCTTGTCAATGGTGCTGGTTTAGCCATGGCTACCATGGATGTCGTCAAGCTTTACGGTGGTGAACCAGCTAACTTCTTAGATGTCGGTGGTGCTGCTACTCCAGAAACTATCGAAAAGGCTTTCGAATTAATTTTAACTGAAAAGAAGGTCTCCGCCATTTTCGTTAACATTTTCGGTGGTATCGTTAGATGTGATTACGTCGCTGACGGTTTGATCCAAGCTACCAAGAACTTAGGTTTAACCATCCCTGTCGTTGTTAGATTACAAGGTACTAACTTTGATATCGCTAAGAAGATGATTCAAGAATCCGGTTTGAAATTATACCTTGAAGAAGACTTAGACAAGGCTGCTGAAAAGGTTGTCGAATTAGGTACCAAATAAACGTCTTCCCCATTATAAATAAGATTGACTCTCCTTTTAATGCCCCAGTGTATATATAAAACAAACAACAATAAAAACTTAATCCTCTAAATTCAGATACTATCTATAATTTTGTCTATAATTTATTTATTCAAATAAACTTCTATTTATTATTATAAAATGGTGTTATACAGTTTACAATCTTGTTTGATCTAATAACAAATCAAGATATTCACGTTGTGAAAGTTTAGAATTTAAAGAATCTCCTGAAGTTTCAATGAAATGGGTATTGATAAAATCTTCATCACATGTAACAACATTGAATTCTTTACCTTCTTCTTCGGTTTCCAATTTGGCACTCAATAACGCACCTCCCAATCTTGGGATGTTTTCCTTGGTACTCTTAGCACTCATAGTGACAACACTGACGTTCTTCTTCTTATCACTTGTTTCTTCCTTATTATTTGTATTAGTAGTTGTGTTTTCAGAATTTAATTCACGTTGTAATTCACGCTCACGTTCTAATTTACTCATTCTTGCTTGATCGATATATGTGAAATGAGGACGCAACATGCACGTGTCCGATAATGGAGTCAAATGCAGACGACCTTCGTTATCTTGAACACCAATTAAGTATCGACTACCACCAACTGCACCAGGTTGTGTACGAATCGAAGATAATGAATTAGTGTTTAAGTTCGAAGAATTTTTGAATTGTGTAGCTGTGATCTTTTGTTGTTTGTCTTTATTCTCCTTTTCACTTTCGCCTATTTTGGACATGACAGAGATAGATGGAATCGTACCATCAGATAATTTACCAATTGGTTCATCATGAATAATAACACCTCTTAAAATTTGTTCTTTAATATTGTATTTTTCACTAACAGTTTCACTGAAAAAATTGTCTGTGTTTAATGGTAATCTCAATTCAACAACACCCGATTCTGGCTTGATTTGCAATTTGTGTAATTCAGATATATGATTCTCTGTTAAATGTGAATGACGTGATTTAGTTGGAAATTGTAACAATAATGGTGCTAATGATCCATCTTTGATAGTAGCATTAAGGTGGATAGGTATGGTGTCCACAATAGGATCATCCAAATCCTCGTCTTCATCGTCAGATCCTTCATCATCATAGTATTTCATATCAACATCAACTGTTTCTTTCTTTATCTCTATATCGTCAAAATCAACATCCATCCCTGGCTCGATTTTGACTTTGATGACTGGTTCATCCACTTCATCTGGCACAAATAATGAAGACATTTTGTTTTTTGGTCTATATATATTCTTCAGGTCTATAGATCCTCGTTATGCCCTTCAACTATCTTCTTTACCCAGGAAGCACAAGACAACAACTTCACAGTTCAATTTGAAATCAAATTCAAAAATTGCAAAAAAAACTGAAATTCGTAAAAAAATAAAAAATTCATTTTCTTGAAAATTCAAGGCTGTGCAACATGAAATTTTTTCCTTTTGTGCACTAAAAAATGTTCTTAACTATTTGAATCTTTCTTTACTATTACCTCTTTTGATATCATACAAGAAAACAGCAAACAACCATCCAAAGATGTTCGACGATGATGGAATGCTTTTGAATTTTGCAATGCCTGCAGCAAGCGCAGGATCTTCAGGTTCCGCTGCTGCAAAGAAAGGTAAGAAAAGTGCAGTTAAAGTTAAAGGTGGTAGATGGGCAGATAGAAGAAAGACACAATTAGAATTGATGGGTAGAACCAACAAGACAAAGAAGAGTAACACCACTTCCGGTGCGAATGATACACCTGTCGGTCCAAGAACAAAGAGAACGACCGAAGATGGAAATGACGATGACACTACTTCATCAAAGAAACCAAAACTTGATAATAGTACATTAAAGACCGATGCTAATTCTATCGTTTCATCTTTATTCACTGCTAACCCAGAAATCCAAAAGCGTGATTACGATAAGCAAATTGACGAATCCAAATTGACACCATCCAACGCACCTATATTAGATGACAATGCCGATTTCAAAGCTTTAGGTCTTCATGAAAATTTAGTCAAATGTTTGACAGATTCAAAATACGTTAAACCAACAAAGATTCAAAGAATGGCGATTCCAAAGCTTATATCCTATGGCCACCAAAGAACAAGAACAAACCCATTCCCTCCACAACCACGTGATATGTTCATGCAAGCACAAACAGGTTCTGGTAAAACAATGGCTTTCACATTACCTATTTTAAACATGTTATTATCATCAAATGGTAAGATCACTAGAACAAGTGGTATCTATGCGCTTATATTGACACCAACACGTGAATTGGCACAACAGATCTACACCTTCATTGAAGATAACCTTTGTAAGAAGGCATGCAATTGGATCGTCCCAGGTATCGTCATTGGTGGTGAAAAGAAGAAGTCTGAAAAGGCAAGATTAAGAAAAGGTATTAATATTTTAGTCGCTACTCCAGGTAGACTTGTCGATCATATTGAAAACACACAATCATTGGTCTTGTCCAAGGTACGTTATTTGATTCTTGATGAAGGTGATAGGTTGATCGAATTGGGATTCGAAGAATCGATTAGTAAGATCATCAACAAATTACAAAAAGATTACAGAGATAACGATTGTTTAGGTCCATTATCTGATGTCTTACCACCAAGAAGAGTGAGTATATTATGTTCCGCCACTTTGAAAGGTAATGTCAAGAAATTAGGTGAAATCACCCTTAATAATCCTGAAACTATAAGTGCCAATTCCGTTCAAGGTATTGAAGAATTGGATCATCATATGAAGGCACCTGATCAATTGATCCAAGAAGTCGTCGTCGTTCCTCCAAAGTTAAGATTCACAACATTGAGTGGTGCATTGATGAACTTCACACGTCCTCAAGAAAAGGAAAAATTCACCAAGACTGTTGTGTTTTTGAGTTGTTCTCATTCTGTCGATTTCCATTTCATAGCATTAACAAAAGATGGTAAACGTCTTAGAGTCGATAGGGAGAGAATGGAAGTCTTGAAGAAGTTGAAGTTGAAGAGAGATAAGGAAAGGGAAAGAGATAGAAAGAGCGGTAAAGAAAGAAAGGGTGTTAGAGATAGTAATAATAACAACAACAAGGATAAGAAAGATAATAAAGATAAAGAAAAGGATGAAGATGAATCAGATGAAGAAAACGAAGATGACGAAGAAGGTTTATTAGGTAGTATCACTGCTATGACATCTCCTAATATCTCTCCAAATACAATCATCTATAAATTACATGGTTCTCTTTCCCAACAAACACGTACAGCTACATTAAATCAATTTTCTAACGATAATAGTCACAATACTATCTTGTTGTGTACTGATGTTGCATCTCGTGGTTTGGATTTACCTGCTGTCGATTACGTTATCGAGTACGATCCTCCATTCTGTGTAGCTGATCATCTTCATCGTGTTGGTAGAACTGCAAGACTTGGTAAGAAGGGTCTTTCCTTATTATTTCTCATGCCTGGTGATGAAGAAAAGTATATCGAAAAGATCTCTCCAATGCATGGTGATAACTTAAAATTCGTCACATATGAAGAAATACTTACAAGAGCATTTGCTTATAATGGTAAAGCTGACGATGAAGATGATGAAGAGAAGAGAAAGGGTAATAAATTCGATAGAGAAGGTTCTTGGGATATGTATGCAACTACATACCAACTTAACCTTGAAAAATGGTTATTAGAAGACAAGAGAGCTTTAGAAATAGCAACTGATGCATTCATTAGTCATATTAGAGCATATGCTACACATTTATCAACAGAAAGAGATTGTTTCAACGTGAAACAAATACATTTGGGTCATTTAGCTAAAGCTTTCGGTTTAAGAGAAGCACCAAAGAAATTGGCTTCTAAGAGTAACGTCGCTGGTGATGAAAGTAAAAGAAAAGAAAGTGCCAAGAATAAGATGTTTAGATTGGCTAGATTGGCTGTCAAGTCTCAAAATGATGAGTTTAACTTTGCTTAGTTTTATTAATAATACACGTTTATACATCTATAATCCTTTTATGTAACAGTTTGAATAGGATCTACAGTTTTTATTATGACATTGACTTCATTTATGGAGTCTCTAAAGTGATTGCAATACCTTTTGGATTGCACTGTACAGAGTTTCATCTGGTTTATGCACCGTATTTTGATTAGTTTCTAAAATACCTTTGATTTGACATTTTCTTTCGTCTGTGAGGATCTCAAGCTTGCTTAAAAAGTGAGATGCAATACACCCAAGGTATCCTAAACAGTGCGTTTGTAATAGACTGAATTTGGTTTCTCTGTGGTCGAAGGAATATTCCATGATCTTCAATAACTGTGCCAGTTCAGATGTATCAGTGATCTGACTATCAACATTAATGAAACTAAAAAGGTATCCAAATGCATATAGACATTGATTTTGCTTAATCATAGATAATTCATTTGATTCAATGGCATTATTGACCTCTATTATTGCCCATAAATTCTTAAATATCTTCTGTGTAAACATTAATTCATTTATTTCGGCTATGAATGGACTGTCGGAGTTGCATATTACCATGATGCTATATTCAAGTACAGAATTGAAGTATGGTTTCTGAATTGAAGTTTCCACTAATAACTCAGATATGGTCTTTATTGTGTCAATATTTTGAACTTTAATATTAGATCTTAATAAACCCAGGGCAAGAGTTATGATTTTATCATTGCTTGACTTCAAAGATTTGTTCACAAAATTTAATAAAATTGAATTATCATTAATGTGAGAAATATCAAGATTGTTTAACATTTCAAGTACTATTTGGAAAACAGATGAATCATTTGAAAACGAAATCCAATCATTAACCACGTCTTTCATGAGCTTCCCTGAGGAATTGACGTATATCTTGGCATAATTTTGAATGCTCATATCCCTTGAACAAATCTTGTTGATTTGAGATATGACATTATAATCATTGAATTCGTGGATGTTAAAGTATGACATGAGTTGGAAATTTATAATAGAATCATCTGGTGTTTGTTTCAATAATCTAGTCAACGTTTCATAAAATTGTGTGTTGTGTTTTTCTATGACATTGTTTTGGAGATAAGAATCAAAATTACTATCTGATTTGATTTTATTGAACAAATCTAGCTTGATTAGAAGCAACTTTGATTCAGTTCTTTTCTTTGATAATTCACTCTCTATGTTTATTAAGGTCATTTCATACTCGAATTTAATACTTTCTAATTCTGCAGAGAGACGTAATTCTTCCATTGACTTACATTTATTTTTAATTTGTGATGTTGAATTTATGGACTGTGATTTTATCTCTTCCCCATCGTTCAAATCGTCTTCTTCCTCCGATAGTGTTTGCGAATCAAGTTTGAAACTTCTATTTCCTCCATAAGTTCTACTTTTAGAAATATTTATAGGTTCCATACCAATTTCAATCTCCTTATTTATAACAGTACCTTCTTCCTTTTGAGTTTTCACCTTTGATTGCAATTCTGACAAACGCGAGTTCAATTGATTTAACGATGAAGATATTTCTGATGAAAATTCATCATCTGAGAATTCTATTGGTGCATCTGATTCTGATGGATCCTCAATTATCTTACTAACTATTTTCTTAGTAAAGATAGTTGTTTTTTTAAACTTCATAGATGATGTTTTTTTCTTCTTCTGTATTGGAAAATCTTCGTCTTCCAATGCTTCAAATCCTTCAAACAATGAATTCAGTTTTGGTGCCTTTTCACTTTTAGAAACAGGGGAGCTTGGTGCCTCATCGACAAAGGTATCTTCAAATTCTGGAGTAATCTCAATATCTGCTTTGTCAAACAATGATTCCACGCTTCCTGTATTCGATTGAAATGCATCCACACTACTGTTTGTTGATGAAAATAGTGTTTGTTGTGATGATGATTGATCAGTATCATATTCTTTCAGCGAGTGTTTTGTGGGGGATAATGATAGATTTCTCTTAAGAGAAGTCTTTCTCTTAAGTTTTCCGTAGACTGCCATTGCTGGTGATCTATTCAATTAGGGCATATACCTCTATATTGGTAACTGCATATGAAAAAAAGAGGAAAACGGTTTGTTGATAAAGAGAAATGTTCCGAATCCCGAAGTTCGACGCGTCGCGTTGCCGATTCATGTTGCAAATTTGAGCATGTTTCTTTCATGTTTCCGGTGTGTTGGTTTCTTCTTGCTACTGCTAAACAAAGTAATAATAGCCAACTACACAACAATCACAGATACAGGATGTATGGAGATGCAGGAATAAAACTGGTCCTAGCTGCCAAAAGAGCAAACACATTGGATAGAATCCCATTATACGAGGGAGATCTCGTGCAGACAGTTTTGAGTGAATGTAACGAACTACATAGATTGAATGAAGCATCTGATGAAAATATGTTATCGACCAACCAATCACAAGCCACAGATATTACAGATTCAACAACATTTGGATCGTCTAGAAATGCATCTGCATTAAACACACCACTGCATAGTAGTAATGGCCACTTTTTATCATCATCGGTCAACAATACTCCAGGAGAGGTAGGAAATAATGGAAATAATGGAAATAGTAAAGAAGTTCAACAGACGCTAGACAACTTACCTGAATATGTTAGAGGATTATTTATCAGTCAAAACAAAAGATGCCTTATGGCTTATGAAATGCAAAGATTACGCAGATTGGATCAACTTGTGTGGGATAATGTCGAATTTACTCAAGAACAACTATCTGATTTATCACATCACGAAAGAACATATTTAGAGAAATACATCTCATTAGTCAGTGGTGTTAAAGGTGTGATGTCAGAAATTGATTTAGGAGGAAATTTAGAACCTCCAAGTGATGTTTTCATTGATGTCAGAGTGCTAAAGGATGCTGGTGAAATCATGACTGAATATGGTGTTTTCAATCTTGCTAAAGACTCTCAATTTTTCGTCAGAAGAGTCGATGTTGAGAGATTAATTCAACAAGGGTATTTAAAGGAACTATAGAGATGTGTATATTATAAAGAAACATCATTTATTACATTACAAAAGCTCTCAAATACTTTATAATCGAATCCTTGTCTCCATATTACATGTTTTGATTCAATTGAAATTTCAAAAATATATACATAACCATCATTTTTGAAACTTTTCGTTCGTCTATACGATCTTGAAAACACATTACCGGGTAATTCAATGATGATTAATCCATTACGAATAATCAAAGATAGGTATGGTAATGGTGACAATTTCTCCAATATTCTCAATTTAAATAACGAAAGATTATTTGTATTTTGTAATAATTTAATGTACTTTTTCGAGCTTATGTTCTTGTCGTAGTAATTAAACAATTCTTGCGGTGGCTTAATGTCTTTTCTGAATGTCCAAAATAATATCCATCTTACTGTGAATGATCCAGATTTAAATCGATGTACCCCAAAAGATACTTTTCCATCATTTTCTTTCAAATATGGAATAAGTTTCTTAAGTGTAGAAAAGTTGCCAATAAGAGACGTGAACCAAATGATATTCTTTTCTTGTTGAATTTCTTCACTATCATGAAGTAATTTCAAAATGAACAGATAATCACCCCCTGGAGTGATCAACTCTGAACTATGGGCAATCGTTTCATCTTTTGAATTATTTTTCTTATTTCTAGACATTTTCATTTCTTGTCTGGATGAATAAAACGGTGGATTACACATTGTAAAAGCGACCTCGTCTTTGATTCCAGGTGTATCATTCTCAAGCAATGGGATAAATGAGTTTTCTTTTGGATTTACTAAGACAGTTTTAACCATAGCTAGATTATTTGCTTTTATATTTGCTTCTGCGCCTGCAATAAACTCTGCAATGATGTCAGTCGCTACCATTTGATAAAGATGTGGAATGTATTTTGTACATACCAAAGGATAGATACAAGATTGTGATGTTCCTATATCCAATCCTATTGTTGGACTATCTTTCATGCAAGGGGTCAACTCAAGTAACTGTTCAATAAAAAGAACATAATCTAGCCTGTTGAAGTAGTTTGGACATAATTGAGTTTTAGCTAGTTTTACTGAATACCCTAGGTCTAATTTAATGAGAGTTTCCGTCAATTCAATCAATCCTCCTTGGTCTGCAAAGTTGAACTTTCCTGCTGTTTCATTCCAATACTGCTTTAACCTTGGGTTCACAATACATAATTTATTGAAATCCAGGTTCCTTGAGAGCATAGAAGTGGCCTGTCTAACAAAGCATAAAGGATTCAGAAAGAAAAGAGTATTAAGACCCAGAGTCCATAGTGCAGATTAGCGAGTCCCAACTCCCAACAAATCAATGAATTTCACATGCACTGAAAAATGGGACGGACTTGCTGTGTATTGTTTATCTTGGGCATACTAGGGAGGCACACATAAACAACCACAATCCGAGCAAACATCATGGCTAGCAGAGTTCTTGACGACTATATCATCCAGGAAGTGGCACGTACATGTCCAGAATCATTCCTCGGGTTTCACAGATGTATGGATGACCCATCAATCACAGACAAATCCAAATGTGCCGACTTCCAACGTGATTTACAAAAATGTGTCAAGACACAAGTCACAGTTTACCATAGAATAGAATCCAAATGTACCGGCATAATTGAAAAGTACCAAAGTTGTCTAATGAAAGACACAGAAGGAAATAGTACTAGTAAATGTTACTCTGAATTGAAAGACTTGAGAGAGTGTGCAATGAGTGTCATCGATACTGAACAAAAGAACTCCACCAAATAAACATTAACAAACAATCTATTCATATATTCGATTCTATACATTCTACAATTACATTTATAACTCTTGTATAAACAAAAAAGGACATAACAGAAGAATTCCGTAGATAGGGGGGAATGAAACCTCAAAGGCCTCGAAAAATTGAAACAAATGCGAAATTCAGATTTTTTGCTGGGAAATTTTTTTGTTGAAATCGTTGAACTCTGAACTTCGTCGACTTGAACGCCAACACATCGTTCCTTCTTCCTCTTCCTCCCGTTGCTCCTTTCTCTAACAACACATCAGAAAACATTGGCCTATATTCTCAGCTTCCACGGGGTCCGGGTCTCATTTATTTCTGAGAGAGTAAGAATCCCAAAGGGAGGGACCTAACTTCGGTTGTGTATACTACTTCCACCATGTTTACATGACCCTATAATGGTTCACACAATTGTTCCTCAAGTGCAACTGTAGTTTGTAGCGTTGACTTAATTAAGTTAAATTAGGTTTTATATACATTCATACATACAATTACAAAGATTCATGTTGGTCTGTTCATTAAAGTTAACCTCTTCGTTCACTCAGAAACGTCATCAAAATACTCAGTATATACAGGAATTGGTTCTAATTTGAATGGACATTGAATCTCACCGTTGTCAAAATCGTCTAACCATTGACATGGTGAGTCAAAAGCTTTCTCTTGATCAAGCTTCTTAATTAATTCCCATGCACTATCAAATCCATTATATATATAACCCCCAGTAAATTCTTTAAACATCACACTAAAATAGTAAATTAATGATTTTAATCCTCTCAAATATCCAATATCTGGAGACCCTTCATGCACAGGTGGGAAAGTAGTCTTTTCAGAAAATTCACTACCCCCAATAACACATTGTGCAAAATCGATTAGTCTGACAATCAGTGTAGATTCGCCCCTTTTAGATCTATCGATTTCACTATCATACATTAATAAGATAGATGAACCATAGAGTCTATAATCAATTAAATTTTCAAATGTATCAACTAATTCTTTCATATCCTCAATCAGTTTTGGTAAATGCTTAACAACAGAGTAAATAGTTTCACCATCGTATAAAAATCTTGACAATGAGAGGAAAAATTGGAATCCAATTTTAACCCTACGACCATAGTATTTATCTCTGTTAATATATTCGGATTTCTTAACGTCCCATACTTGCATTCCACAGATTCTTGTACCCAATTGTCTTGATGTGGTTTGGTAACATTTCTTCCGTTGTGATTGTTGTTTACTTGGCTTAGCTTCGACACCATATTGTCTGGTACCCATTTTCAAATCCAAAACACATGGGTATTTCATGCCAGATGTTAAATCTTCAAGCAAGATAAATCTTTCAAATCTGGTGTGCTTTCTTAAAACATGTTTGTTTTCATCTTCTGTAGTTTCTTCAATAACCGATTTATTGTTTAAACTATCTGATTGGATATGTGCAAGTTGTTGAGTATTGTGATTATCAGTTTCATTGATACCATCCATATCGAAAATAGCACTTTCATTGACATCGTCATCGTCAGCAATAGCATTTTCTTCGGTTTCTTTACTATTGGACAGTTTCTTAAGATTAGTCATAAAAGTTTCTCTATCTGGGAATTTCATACCTTGATCATTATTTGAAGAATCTGATCTAAAATTATGATGTAATTTGATATCATCACTTTGAACAGACGATGGACCAATTGTAGAATTATCTGCCGCATCAAAACTTTCAGATGGTAAACCTTCAACAATAGAACCATATGGTGGCTGCTTTTCAAATCTACCCTT